>CABHPP010119491.1:16492-42388 GCA_902168425.1 Peromyscus attwateri
ATATATATATATATATATATATATATATATATATATATATATATATAAAACAACTGTTAGTCGTTTTTACCCACCAATTCCCCTTTCTCATCCCGTCTCTTTGTCTCTAAAACCATTCTCCTACAAGTCTCCCCACTACTTTCAAGTCTTTGTGCATGGCCACTGAGCTTAATTAGAGTTTCTCGCAGGAGCAAAAGTGGGGGTGGGGTGGGCATTTACTGGAGTAAAGACAGCTTGTCGGTAGCTGCACCACTGAACAAAATAACAACCAGGAACCCGGTCCCCATTAACTGTCAAAGTGGGTCAACTGCAGATAGCTGAGATTAAATGACTTACTCCGGTTAACAATACAGGACGTCAATCCAAGGTCTACTTGACTCCCCAGCTTCTGCACTTTATCCTAATGCCTACTGGATCTCCCATGCTTGAGGAATGCATACTGAGAGTTATTTTACATTCAAGAGCACAGTCTGGAAATACTCCTTGAACCTACCATGGTCAGTCTCTCAGCAATGTTCTCTACACTGGTGGGTTTCTTTTCATTTGTTCTTTTGAGTTACAACAGGTTGCCCTTAAGTCATGTGAGAAGAGGCCTTTGTGTGCTTGATGGACTTGTGGTTGCTCAAGCAATCCTTCTTCTGTGATATTTTCGAAATATCGCGGCCTACATGACGATTCAGTGAGAAAAGATACACGTTGTCAAGCATGGTAATGTGAGTTTCACACTTAAACCCACATGATGGAAGAGACATAGATTGTCCAAGTCATTCTCTGCCATTCACGTCTGTGCTGTAGCTGTCAAGGGCCATGGCACTTATGCACCCACACCAATACACACTCAAAATCAATCAATAAATCTAAAAACAAAGATGCTAGGTCCTTGGGCTTGAGAGAGAGCTCAGTGATAAAAGGGCATCTTTTCCTCTTAGCCCTTTACAAACTAGGTATATTAAGGAAAACATTTTCTGATTGACAGGTGTAATAGCCCATAACTTAAATCTGAAATACTAGCATAGAGACTTGAATGCATTAATCTGAGTGTTATGTAAGTGAAAAGTATTTTGTGTTAAGATTGAAATAAATAGTTTTTATAAAATATTATGTGTTTGATTTTTTAAGACTCCATTTGGAGATCTTAAAAGTAAAGACATAAAGCCAAAATTTAAGTCATGTTTTAGTTCAGTAACTAAGTAGCTTCATTTTACTTTGTCTTCATGGTGTACCTGTTATATAGTGATCACTAATGTACGGTTGCATATGATGTGATTTATACTTCACAAGACGTGTTTCCACACTCAGGAGGCAGTGGAGGAAGAGAATTGCTTTTCCTGTTCTTATTTTCTTATTGTTTCCAGTAACAGTTAAAAGCATTGTTGAATTTGAATCCCAAATTATATTTTATTTATTAAATGACTTCAGTTATTTATTACATTAGCATTTATTTTTAAATTAATTTTTAAAAATTTAATATAGTATACAGAACAGAAAACTGATATAGATAATGCAATTTAATGCAGGAAACATGACCCTTTAGGCCCTATATTTGAAGTTTGTTCATTGTTTTCCTATGATGCTCCAGTTTTCTATAAAAAGAATAATATCCCTTGCTTAAATACGAGGATGTAGAGAAAGGGGGGAACTCTCCTCCATTGCTGGTGGGAGTGCAAACTTGTACAACCACTATAGAAATAAATATGGCAGTTCCTCAGAAAATTGGGAATAGATCTACCTCAAGATATAGCTGTAAAACTCTTGAGCATATACCCAAAGGATGCTCTCCATCCTACCACAAGGACACTTGGCCAACCATGTTCATTGCAGCTTTATTCATGATAGACAGAAACTGGAAACAACCTAGATGTCCCTCAACCAAAGAATGGGTAAAGAAAATGGGGTACATTTGCACAACGGAGTATTACTTGGCTCTTAAAAACAATGACATCATGAAATTTGCAGGCAAATGGATGAAACTAGAAAAGGTCATTCTGAGTGAGGTAACCCAGACTCAGAAAGACAGACATAGTATGTAGTCAATCATAAGTGGGTACTAGATGTTAAGTAAAGGATAACCATGCTACAACCCGTAGACCTGGAGAGGTTAAATAACAGAGGACTCAAGGAGTGGGGGTGGGGCAATGGATCTCACTGGGAAGGGGAAATAAAATAGATTTTGTGGGTAGACTGGGGGTGGGTTGGGATGTGAACAAAAGAGATCAGGTGTGGGTAAGGAGACTGGGAGAAAAGAATGGAACTGGGGAGGATATGGGGGGAGCGATGTAGAACCCTAGTGCAGTGCAAACTCCTTGCAATTCACTAAAGTGACCCTAATGAGGTCTCCCAGTAACACAGGATATGGAGCCTGAACTGGCCATTATCTACCACTAGAAAAGGCTCCTAGCAGTGGGGCATCGACCCAGTCATTTACCCGCTGACCTACAATCTGCCTGTCTGCAAAATAGTCTGTGCGAGTAGCCAGCCCCTGACTGGACCGGCTTGAGGTCCACACACCATGAAAGATCCCAGGCCTGACACTGCCTGGAGGTGAGGTCCACACACCATGAGAGAGATCCCAGGCCTGACACTGCCTGGAGGTGAGGTCCACACACCATGAGAGAGATCCCAGGCCTGACACTGCCTGGAGGGCCAGGACCCGGAAGCAGGATAGCCCAGAGACCAGGATAGAAACAAACATGACTGGAAAAGAAAAAAGGTTCCTAGTGATAGTTTGCCGTACTCATAGATTGATGCCCAGTTCAAGTATCATGTTCTTGGTGGTTGTTTTGTGTAAAGTTGAGTTCTTTCATTTGGCTGGTGTACAAATGCCATATGGAGATATATGAAAATTATTTCCTTATTATTTTAAAAGCATAGAAATTTTCAAAAGTTTACTAAATAAATTGCTTTATACAAAATATGATGAATTTCTATGAGTTACCATTTAAATGTTACTTGGGATATTTCATTATTTTGTGAATCTACCTCAGAGTTGACTCAGTTATAAATAGATTAACATGCCTAATTAAAGTTACAATTTCACATTTCTACAAAAAGTGAAACGATATAAAATTGGCTCATCCAGATGTTTTCAAATATTTTGTTTCAGTTTTGGAAAACATCTGGATACGTAATGTTTTTTTTTTGTTTTGTTTTTCTGTTTGTAGCTATTATTGTTTATTTTCTTCCAAATGTTTTGCCATTTTATGAACGTACTCTGTATACCAATCAAAGTAACCATAGAATATGAAAATCATAATTTAACTGGACTTCTAAAACTCTAGACTTTTATTCATACAAATAAAAACCTCAAACAAACTTTTAGCATAGGTAACTTAATTGATAAAATTATTATAACCATTGCTATTACTTTATATATTTCATGGCATAGGGTATTTGTAGAAGACAAAGCCATAAATTTATTAACAGAACATCAGCAGATTTATGACTACTTCTGATGTGTATCTAGTCCTTGTGAAAGTGTTGAGTATTCAAACAGCCAAGTGAATAATCTCAACCATGGTGCAGGAAGAAATAAACATACACATGTATTCAAATGACATCAGAACAGCCCCTTTGCATCACAGTGTGTCCACAGAAGCTTGGCTGCTGCTCCCTCTGAAGCAATTCCTCCTCCAGCATGGCCTTCTTAAGCGTGTTTGCTCAATCACAGAGAGCTGGTTTTGATTTGGATTTCTCCTTTATGCAACACTTTAGAATACCTGTTAAGTCATTTTGCTTTTCCTGTAGTTTAAAAATCATGAAGACAGAAATTATAATAAAATAACTCTCAACTTTTAGCACATCGTTAAACTCACCCAGTGTTCATATGCTTATACAGTGTCTGATACTAAAATACTATTTTTATTCAAATAGATGTTATAATAATTAATCTTGTCATTGCCAGAACAGAGGTAGGTAAATATGTGCTCCTAATTTTGGGGGTTCATTATTTACTCTTCAATAATTGAAATTTATTTTTTATTATAATTCTTATTTTTAAATCTAAAACTTTTTAACTTAATTAAAAACTTCAATTAACAAAGATAACTTTGGGTAAAATATACTAGTTAAAATTTTCATCTAAAAAATGTTCATCACTGAGTAAACCCTCTCCAGCAATCTAGCCATGGCTAGAGTAAAACTGCCATATGATCAGAATAACAAACTAATCTTGAAACAATTAAATTTTGGGCAGTGCTTAGTCACAGTACAAATCTTATTTGTATTTCCAACACTTTTTTAAAAAAATTATATATTTAAAAATAACAAATACTACCTGGTTCTGCATCCAGTCAAGATACTGACAAATCAGCAAAGAACTCAACTTTCAAGGTATATTTATTGAGACAGACACCAGAATAAACTGAAGTAAACTTGCTGGGCTCAGTATTTATGCCTTCAGATTTAAAGGAAAATACAGATTCAGAAAGAGTTCAGTTTTGACCCTGACCTTGCTTAGGGTAGTCAGATCCGTCTATGATTTGGAGACTTTCTCGCTTAATTAGCAAGGCTGTCCAAACTGTTTCTATATAAACCTCCAGAGAACAGAATGTAAACCCTTCCCTCTATTGCTAACGCCTGCTTTATAGATGATGAAGTATGTAATGATTGATCATATGCTGTAATGATGGATAAGGACAATTTCTAGAAAGGTCAAACCTATTAAATAAATCCTAGAATATGTTTAAAAACATCTTGTCTGCCTCAATGGAGCATGGTACCTCTTTTCAATGACAGGTGGCCTTCACATCAGAGGAGTAACCGCAGTGGCAGACAATAGATATTCATACTTCACGAAAAGAATAGTAGGCAAAGGAGTGGGGATTGTGAAATTGCCAGCCCTGAAATAAGAGGTTATCCTGAATAGACTAAAATAAATGAAGACCTTGACTGTGGCTCCCTAATCCATAAACATTCTAATCAAAAGGAAAATGAAGCAAACAAACCGAACCAAAGGAGAAGCCAAATAACAACAAATAACCCTTTTAGACATCAGGCGTTTGCTTGAATGACAATGTAAAAATGTTTGAAGCACTTATTTTCAATGCTATGCACTAATAACTCCCTTAAAGGTAATTTTAAAAACCAGCATCTCAGACAAACACATTTTCCACTGATGCATCTAAGGATGTTATTTCCGACATCTTAGGAACTCAGACTAAAGTTCAATTAAGCTTACCAGAATTTTATAAGCATATAACTTTGGGTCTCACACCCCAAACACTGTGTTTACTTTTTTTAATGTGGTTTTCATTTTTCCACACAAAAATTGTTTATATCATTTTTATTTATTGTTCAATAGATACACTTTAATATTAAATTTGATAAGAGAGATAATAAGCTATGTTGAAGGTCACTATATGCATTTATATATATTAATTTAATTACTACTTATTTTTTATTTTTATGCTTCCTTTAAATCTTAAAATTTTGTAGTTGATCAAGCAACCTAATCTATGTCCTGCTGTTAAGTTTTGGGTTTGTTACTTCTTGGTATAAATTTTCCCATTTATACTTAATATCCTTGGAAATTTCCTCCCAATATATTGGAATTATCCCAATCATCAGCCCTTTCATGACCCCGCCACAGAGTTTTTCTCAGGTTCTTTCTCCTGGTCTCACTCTGTTCTGTTAAAAAAAAATACCAATCTTTGTAGGATACAATCTATTTCTACAATAACTTCCAGAAAAGGAATGTCTGTCCTTTATACCAGACTCCTATCTCAACTCCATACTTTGCATACTTATGAGCTGTATTTTTGTAAACTAGCAACTAATGCATGCCCATTATTTGGCTTATAAATGAATGATTTAGAAAATCTTCATTGGCTTTTTCTTGAATAATGTCATCACAGGAAGCTACAAGATTGATATGATTATTGTTACGGCAACCAGGGATAATCCCTTGAGTTGCACACTGTAGGAGTTTTCTATAGCAAGCATTTCAAATTACCACTCACTTAATGATAATTCATTCCCTTAGAGTTCAGAAAATCATAAGTCTATAATTATTTTCCCCAGGACAGAGCCAACTGACCTCTCTCTTTTTGACAACAGAAGGGAAAATCCTGGTACCTGTCCTTTCCAGCTTCTCATGTTCAGTAGTGTTCCTCAGTCAACGGTGCCTACATTTGTGCTTCACATCCTTTCTGAACCCTTCACTAACATTATCATATTATCCCTTCTGAATCAACTCCTCCAGTATCTACCCACAAAGAAGCTACACCCATAACATCTCACCAGCACAAGTGCTCCAATGTGAGCCGAACAAGAAGGACACCAATAACATGCCAAAGTGGAAGGGGAAGAACATACCAAGAGGTTGTCCAGTGCCAAGCGGTAATCCCTGAAAACAAACACACAAGTAACATTATATAGATTGAGCAGGTTGTATTTAGGACTAAATATGTTTATACAAAGGAGTATATGCATATACATACATACATGCACATGTATATGTGAATATATATATATATATATATATATATATATATACATATATATGTACATATGCAGTAACAGTGAAAAAAAGAGGCCACGAACTTGAAGGAGAGCCAGGAGAGTTATATGGGAGGGTTTGAAGGGAGGAAATGGAAGAAAGAAATGTAATTATAGTATAACCTCAAAAATAAAAAAGAATCATTGTAATTGTTTGGGGCGTACCTGGATAATCCTAGTCACACCCCCATCTCAATGCCTTTGATTGGATCAAGTTCTCTGGCCATATAAGGTAATGCTCTTGGGTTCCAGGAATTAGGACATAGGCAGCTGTGTAGGTTTTTATTCACTTCACCATAAATACTCTGCTACACTCCGATAGTTACAGTAACTCTGTGTTTCATTGTCTTAGTAACATACCATCACCATTTCATGGTTTACCTTTCAGCATGATATCATCCAGTTCTGTCTCCATTGCAGGAGAAAGGAAGATCTTCCTCTACAACCAGGAATTTTAAACTGTGCCTTCATAACTGTCATTTTGTAAGAAACATTAGGAGAAACAGAAAAATCATGAAACCTCTGTTGTTGCTAGAGTTTTCCTGCCTGGCCCACAGTCAGGATAAATCTTTTTCACCTGCCAGTCCCACAGCCACTCAGACCCAACCAAGTAAACACAGAGACTTATATTGCTTACAAACTGTATGGCCATGGCAGGCTTCTTGCTAACTGTTCTTACATCTTAAATTAATCCATTTCTATAAATCTATACCTTGCCACATGGCTCATGGCTTACCGGCATCTTTACATGCTGCTTGTCCTGGCGGCGGCTGGCAGGCTGTGACTCCTTCTGCCTTCCTGCTCTTTTAATTCTCTCTGTTAGTCCCGCCTATACTTCCTGCCTAGCCACTGGCCAATCAGTGTTTTATTAGCAACACATTTGCCATACAGAGCATCCCACAGCACTCTGTTCAAATAAAAACCTTGGGAAATGCTTCAATGTGTTAAATAAAACAGAACCAACTACTTATATTGAAGCTGAGTACAAACAACAGATTTCTGGGTGGCTTCCTTCTCTTCCTGTGACAGCCCTGTGGTGCCTGCTCAGAGTCCAGACCTGTGAAGGATACAGTGAAGAAAATAACACTGTGACATTGTTTAAAAAGCTTTCTAACAGGTGGCTTGCTATTGAACTTACTGCCTTGCTAATCACATTTCTTCCAGCTGCAGTGGTCAGTCTTTATTCAGTGTGGGCCAGAAGCCATATTAGTATGACCAACATCTTAGAAAATTTTTAAAAAGGCATTCACTTAATCTAGCTTTTCTATTGGTAGTTTCTTTTATGGGTTTCGTAATTTTTAATTTATGATATGATATTTATATACAATGTATTTGTATTTTGAGTTTATTTTCATTCTAAATCAAATGTATTTGGTATCAGAAAGTTTCTGTTGAGAATGTAGGACAATTGTTGTTATCCTCATTTATAACTGTAAAGGCTTCATTCTTAAAAGTTAAGAATGTTCTCATCAAATAGTATCTTTAACTCGTCATATCAATAGTAACTACACTGAACAAACTATTTCTTGAAAGTAAGCAGATAAAATTACTGTAATTGTTTTAGGAATTTATATAGAGTCTCTATAGCAATTACAAATGGCTTTTACTTTAGATGGATTTTGTGTTGAGGTCAAAAGTTATTATTTAAAAAATATTGACTACTTTTGATTATAGATGTTGTGATAATGGAAATACAGCCAATATGAGCTAACTCTGGCTTCTAAGGAAGTATTTTGATCAGTTTGGATCACTGGCTAACATACACAATATTTTTACCAGAAATACTAATTTGACTACATATATTGGAAAGAAAAACTAAATAGAAACACTCAAAATATATAATAACTATTAAATTTGGTAGGAATGATCATCTTAATTATCATAGTGGTAAAGGCAAATGTCAGAGAAAGTTAGAGATGAAAGCATCTCAAAGTGTTGAATCTAACAAGAATCCCCTCACTGGCTGTGATGAATGATTAAGGATGAAAAACTCCAAGACAATTCCTGGGATTTGAGGATGAGAAATTTGGAGAATGAAGGCATAATTGAAATTATACAGAAAATCAGACAAATGAATAGAGAGAAGCAGAATGAGACTAATGAGCTCATTGTGACAGGCAGAGTCTCCTATCAGTGGAATTCTAGCTAGAAATACTTTGTAATCTCTGATGTGAGTTTAGATTTTAAAGACTGTTTCCATGGAAGTGTAACCTGGGAGTTATCTGTAGTTATACAGTATAGATCACCATAGATTATAAATAAATTGACTGACGATAATTATTATAGGAAAGAGATTTCCAAGGGTGTCTTATTTATTGTATACAAAAGATAAATAACTTCCCTTCTACAATCTTATTATTCTCTCTATTTCTCACCCATGTCTTCTGTATATGTGTACCAATGTTTATCATTTCAACATATTGTTCCACATGTCTTTTACATTCCAATAGTTACTTTCATGCCAGATTCTATCTCATAAACGTATCTTCCCCAATTCACCCCCTCAGATTTATTCTTACATCCATTCCTTATAAGTTAGTTGGAAATATCTCTCTTAAATAAATCAATGTTTAGTGTTCTGCTTTAAAAAAACATAAACTAGCTGGGTGGTGGTGGCACACACCTTTAATCTCAGCACTCAGGAGGCAGAGTCAGGAGGATCTCTGTGACTTCGAGGCCAGCCTGGTCTACAGATCAAGATCCAGGACAGGCACCAAAACTAGACAGAGAAACCCTGTCTTGAAAAAAAATATAAACTATTTCTATGTTGTTACTCAGGAAAAGAGTCCAAATTTTTCACCTCGATATTTATGACAACCACAAACAAAGCTGAATACAATAGAATAAGAAGTGAAATTCTCACTACTTTCGGCAAAGGTCTTTACTGAATTTCCAGAGGAAGGTGAGGATGGCACTGTCCATTTAGTTTTACTCCCCTGTTTCATAGTAAACAAAAGCACACTAAAGCTCTAGACACTAGATTGTGCTGATTCCCTGTAGACAGAAGATAGTCAGATCGGAGTGGGTTGAAACACCTGAGCAGCATTCAAACCATCATAACAGTGGAATACATGGCAGGATTTAATTGATTGTGAAATTACAGTGAATAAAGGGCATCCAACAACTATTATTCATCTAGTAGTTACATTAATCTTTGTGAGTTTTTAACTGTAACAATTTCACCAAGTTCCAGATCTGAACATGCATACACATTTGATTCTTTTTTTTTCTGTAAGGTTTATTCTACTATTTTATTTAATTTAATTAACTTTTTTTCATTGTTTTTCATACCAACCATAGTTTCCCCTCCCTTCTCTTCCTGCTTCCTCCCCCTACCTCCCATCTGCCCCCTTCCATCCATTCCAAGAGAGGTCTCCATTCAGAAAGGGGCAGGCCTCCCAAGGCCTTGATACAATGGAAGGAGATCCTAACAAGTCTGATTCTTATGATGCAAATAATGTATGCTGCTTCACTTTTGTGCTTATGTTCTCCTGTGTGTGTGTGTGTGTGTGTGTGTGTGTGTGTGTACTCACGTGTGCATGTGTGTATGTAGTTGTGTACATATGTGTGTGAGGATGCATATGTATGTTTGAGCACACGTGGATATAATGGATATGGAGGCCAGAGGTCAATGGATGTCTTCCTCCATCACTATCCACCTCAATTCTAGACAGGGTCTCTCCTGGAGCTTACTAATTAAGATAGATCAGCTGGCCTGGAACCCAACAAATCCTTCTACATCCACTTGACCAGTACTGGATTTATAGGACATATCACTAAGATTTGACAGGGGTACCAGGGACTCAACTCAGGTCCTTAGATTTTTCACTAACTGAGCTATTTCCTCAAACTCCTAATTATATAGTTTGTATCTTCTTTTAGGACATATCTAGGGAAAGTTGAGGCACAGACGAGAATATTGTTTACATAGTATGAAATGAAAATGACTAGAATCTTCACAGTGCTACTAAATGGCACTCTGAAGTAGAATTTATTTTTGAGTAACAAGATACCATCATGATCTAATATGAATATGATTGCTCATGAAGTTCAAATATCTAATTAAAAATGCTCCAAATCATTTTTGTTTAGTGGATATAATGGTCATTTCCCCTGTGTGCTGAATAAAATTGTGCAACAACTCCCAAATGCTGCCTTGACTTACATTTGGGGGTCATACTGGTAGGAGGAGTTAAGACACACAATAATTCCCTAAAAGAAGTTGACAGCCTTACACTACTACAATAAAAATCCCCACATACATCAAATTATCATAGCCACATTGTATGATATCAAATACATATAGATATACATTATCTATCATTCATTGCCTCAGCTATTCACTTTGCTTTTCAATTCTAAGTAGTTAAAAACAACAAAAACATGTTTGCTATGTACCTTTATTGTCTGAGGCCAAAGGTACAAGAGATATTGACTGCATCTTCTTTTACATGGCCAAAATTTTCTATCTCACTGAGGATTGTGTTTGAACTTTTTATCAATGACATTTTACTTTATGAGCCAGTAGTAACAAGTAACCAAGTATCAATTTAGTGTGACATACCTTTGCTGGAGGGTAACTTGAACCAAGCAACACCATATTGGAAGGTCTTTCTTATTGGTGATATAGGAGGAGTCCAGTGATCTTGGAATGTCAAACTCAGTGGTGACTACATTATGCTTCAGTTTACAAAACGAAAGAGAAACCACATGTAGTGACCAATTGACATAGGGCATCTGATCCACCCATTCAAAAACAACGAGGTGTTGACTGAACACAAAATGTGGCTCTCTGTGTTGTTATTTTTAAAACACCAGTGCTCTCATGATAAGGAGAAAATAATAATTCATAAAACAAGTTGTTCTTTTTAAAAAATAGGTGATATTATACATATATACATATATATGCATAAATACATCTGTATGTATGACTATATATATGTATATATATATATGTAACAATATCTATTCACCTAACAATAACATGCTATTCATCCATCAAAAATACTAGAAGCAAATCTATCATTTTCAGTGTTAATGAACATGGAAGACATTACTTTAAGTACACTAAAACTGATCCATAGAGATAAACACTATGAACCTAATAATGTGTCGAATCTAAAAGTAAGCTTATAAGAAATAACATGCTGAATGTAAGAGATTGTAATCAGCTAGGTGAGATAGGTAGCAAGGAGACTAGGCATAGAAAAGGAGAGATTAATGGGTAACAGTTTTCAGCATAGAGTCTCTAGCTAATGATGCTCTGTATGTAAAACAGAAAAAGGACAGGGATGCACTCACTCCACAGACAAGGAAACAAGTGGTCTACAGGGCATGGCTTGTGCTAATTAGCCCCATTTCATCATTTGTCAGTGTATACATATATCACATGGCTACATTTCCCCCCATCAATACACACATTAGTATTTGTCGGTTAAACGTTTGAAAACACAGATATTGACAATTTGGGAAAAGAACTAAACTAAGCAAGATCTCTGGAGCCTGTAAGATAATGAAACACAGCATTGTTCTGATGTAATTTTTATTGACCTAAATATTGTAGGCCCATAAAATTTCAGGCCATTAGTTCCCAGGAAAGTGGAGTTGATTTGAGTTTTTTTCAGGGAATTTTTATGGTTTTAACAAAAGGTAGTAGAGTCCATTAATAATTAAGTGATGCTTATTTATTTTTTATTGTTAGCTCCAGATGTGTTTGGCATCTTTCACAGTTATTTGTCCTGTGTTATTCATTTGAGTGTGGATACTGGAAGTTTGTCTCACTCTTTACTTTTATCTGCCTATAATAAATGGAGCATCAATATCTGTAGGAGGTAAATCCACCGAAAATCAGTTATGATGAAAACTTAGTCTCATCATTTTAGAGGAGCTCAATAAATCTGGTAAGTCCTCTAGTCTGTTTTATATTTGGAATTCTTGCCTAACCTTCAGTGGTGTTCAACACAATGTTAAAATGAGCGGTCTATCAGAGCTATTGACTTCATAGTATTATAGAATGCAAGCCAAGAAGATTGCAACCAAGTCTGATGTTTTTCAACTACGGAGGACTGGGACTGAAAACTTAAGAAGTATGTAATCTAATTTTCAGCTATTTTAATAAGTAGCTTAACTGAAAAGAAAATGGAAATTTGTTAAATTATATAACTTGTTTAAAGAAAAATTGGATCAGCATGTCAGAAGAGTACATACTGTATAATGCCATTTATATAAAGTTGTATAAAATGCAATATAATCTTAGTTTAAAAGGTAGATTGATGGCCTTCCAAAGAACATAGAAGGGGCCAGTGAGTAGAATTACTGAGAGTTAAGGATGGTCTTTTTGGGTGACACATATGGTCCTTACTTTTGCAATGGTGAAGGTTAACTTAGGTACTTAATTAGTCACATTATTGGTTAGTTATTGGATGCCAATAATACTCCATAAGAACTAAACAAGTATTTCAACATAACATGTAGACACACAACAGTGTCACCCTCAGCTACAGGCCTGCACACTATGAAGAGCACTGTTGTCTTACTACAAAGGAAAATCCAAGTGGTGAGCTAGAAAGAATTTGAGTTTAGAAAATCTGAACTTCACAAATTCCAAGTATATCTGAAATTGAGAATAGAAAGTGAATTTATACTTTGAAAAGATTCACAGAGACAAAAATTATTCATAAAGGAAGATACAAATTTTAATTATTTCATTTCAAGTCCCACTAAGAAAACAAAATAACAATTTAAAAATCTCATGGAATAAACTGTTATCTAAAAATTATTTAAAAATTAGAAAAGATTGAAGGGCTACAGAGGCAGCTCAGTAGTTAAGAGCACCTACTGCTCTTGTAGAGGATCCAAATTCTGCTTCCTGCACCCACATAGCTGCTCACAACCATCTGTAACTTGAATTCCAGAGAACCCAATATAAATGCCAGCTGATCATTTTACCAGAAGCTGTAATACAACTCAATTGGAAAGACAGAAGTGGACACAAGTATGGAGACTGGTAAACTTAGAAGCCTTCTGAAGCAGGGAGTAAATAGCTCTCTCACCATAAACACCAGTGAATGGAATAGCGGTGTTCTTCAGAGACACAACATGGAAACCATATGGAAGATTTTGTTTGCATTATCTTATTACATGCCTCATAAAATTGTTTCACTGAGAGACCAAGAAGATGGCACCATGGACAAACCATTTGCTGTGTGAGCATGAAGACCTGAATCCAGTTCCACTGAACAAATGTAAAAGCTGGATGTGGTGGTGGCTGTAACCTCAACCATAGGAGGAAAATCCCTCCAGTTTGTCATTGAGCCATCCTCGAATTCATTAGCCTGAGGTTCTGTGAGAGACCATCTCAATAAAGAGAGAGCAATGAAGGATGAGCCCGACATCTGGTTTCTGCGGGCTCACAAGTACATGCACCCGCATACACACTGCACAGTTGTACAAACACACGCACACTACACACTAAAAACAAAAAAACAAAACTATTTCACTTTTAATTATGTGGTGTACATATCTCATATATGACAAAGTATATAAGTGAATTTAATTATAATTAATAAACTAAAGTGGAAAAGTGTAGTTTACACAATATTGTAACATTAACAAAAACTGCATTCTCATGATAGTGACAAAGATAACTTGATACATTTGGGGTCATACTAGTTTGGGCGTTATTCTGAGATGAAATTACTAAATTATTTCTTCAAAGATTTCTTCAGTCTTTTCAAAAGGGGACTGATTTCTTCATAGATTTTTTTTCTTGCCAAATCTTCCTTAACCTGTAACATGAATGTTTAACATGAACCCTCAGAAATGTCTGTATACAACACCAAAAAGGGACTGCAGATCTCTTTGCTACTGTGCAACTGTGACTCTCTAGGTCTAATTACCACTGGGCACCGCTCTGAGTTAAAGTGTTACACTTCACCCGCCCTCTGCATTCTATCTGGTGACAGGTGCACTTCCGCCATGTTAGCCCTGGAGTTCAATGGAAGGCATTGATGACTGAGGAAGGTGCGCTTAGCTGCCCGGCAGCGCCATCTTTTGGTCTCCGTCGGAAATGACCCAAGCTTGTGAGGAAGACTCAATCATGTCATGTATGTTCACTTTGTGTACCTTTGCAAGGCAATGAGAGTAGGAAAATGACTTTAAAATAAATGTTACTCATGAAACGGTTTACTGAAAAAGATATGTCTGAAGGGAAAAATATCTGTACTTTGTTTACTCAACAAACGTTGAAATATAACTTTAGAAACCAGTCACTTCTATAATTGTTAATTTCTTCGGAAAGCATTATGAATCAGAACACATTTTTTTCATTACTCCCTAATACCATGCTATGAAAGTGCTACACACTTCTGGATTGTGAAAAATGTTCAGTAATTTATTTTTTTGTTTTTGTTTTTGTTTTTGTTTTTTGAACCACAGGTTCCAAGATTCTATTTTTTCAACTTGTCTTTAAAGGATTAAAAGTACATTTATTTCTGAATACTAATTATTTAACTAAATTTGTCATTTTCCTAATCCACATGCTACCTTCAACTGTGTCCAGAGAAACTTTTCAGGAAGTGCAAATTGTATGCAAACTAGATTTGAAGTTGGTGTAAAGAACAAGATAAAATATAGAATGAAATAAAATAAAGAATAAGAATAAAATATAAGAATAGAAAATTATTTATTTTAGTTCCTTCATCAGTATAATAAAGATAGTAAATAAACAAGAATATTACATCAGGAAATATATATACATGGCTCCAATAATGAATAGCTAGTTATATTATAAATCTAATTTAATGTCTACTTCAAAGTTAATAGGAAATTTTATGCCAATCAAAAATAGTCTTAACAAAACTACAGAGATGTTTTCATGTAGGTTTTTATTTTTATATAGTTTATTTTTTCAGGGAAATTTGAAATCCACAGGAAGACTGAGCTGCACATGTAGAGATTTCCCAAGGGCTCCTGACCCTGTGCTCACTTAGCCTTCTCCAATACGTATAGTCCCTGTCAGAGAATATTCATCACAGCTGATGAGCAGGCCCATATTTTTAATGTTCACCTTCCACGGGGTTTTTATTACAGTTCTCTCAGTGCTATGTATCCTGATTCCAAACAAACTTACTAAGACATCTATCTTCTCTGCATGTCATGATTCCACTCTCCTAGAATCCGCCTGCAACTCTGGTATAATATTTTATGATTCAAAATGTTCTTATATTTAACTTGACTGAATAAATGATGTGGTATTTTAGTTTTGTGTCATTACATTTTTTCTCATGGTTTTCTTTAATCGTATTGTTTTAACATATATAAAGCTTGAAGAAAATGCTTTTTTCCACATTACAATGGAAAGGGAGACTTCCTATTAAAATCAATTTATAGTATACAATTGAAGTGTTTATTCATATTATCTCTCTAAGTACAATTTTCATATTATATATTGTATTTTGATCAAATTCTTCTCCATTTTAATTTACCCATATCCACGTTAACCCACTTTTTCCCCTCAATTTTATGTGCACTTCTTTTTATAGCCAAGGAGTCCACTTAGTGCTGCCTGTAAATACATGGGTAAAGGACTATCTATGGGAGCAATAGCCTTTTAGGGGTCACACACCTTAAAACTGACTCTTCTCCCAGCAGCCATCAACTGCTTAGGAATTCTCAAGTGTGAGATTTCATGCCTGCTTTTTCTTGTGCAGATCTTGAACATGCTTGAAAGCAGATGTGAGTTAGATAACTTTCAGAAGCACAAATACAGGATGATTTCTTCATCGTTAATGAGTTATCTAGACTCAGATCAAGACTGATGTTTAGTACAAAAACAACTAATCACACCGGGTGTTGGTGGCGCACACCTTTATTCCCAGCACTCAGGAGACAAAGCCAGGCAGATCTCTGTGAGTTCAAGGCCAGCCTGGTCTACAAAGCGAGTTCCAGGAAAAGTGCAAAGCTACACAGAGAAACCCTGTCTTGAAAAACCATAAAAAACAAAACAAAAAACTAATCACACATGAATGTTTAAATTCCATAAAATATAGAATCACCTTGGAGTTGGAATCTCCAGGCTTGCCTGTCAGAGATTGCCTTGATTATTTTAACTGATGTGGAAGACATATCTTAATTAGGGGTAAAATTATTTCCTGGATCCTAGATTACAGAAAGTGAAAAAGAGAAGCTAAACATTAGATTTTATTCAATCTCTCTGTTTTCTGACATTGCATAAAATATGACAAGAACTTCAAGGCTCTGTGGCTTTGGCAAACCCTTGAAGTGTGAGGGAAAATTAACCATTTCTTCCTGAAGTTGCTTCCTTAAGAGTATGTCATCATAACAGTGGGAAAAGAAAACAAGACGCCAGACTGTCAGATCCTTGGCTTATAGGGTCCATAAGCAATGTAATTATCTGCGTTTATTAAAGTCTGCCTACTAGCTGATAAAAAATCTTGAAGTAATCCTATTGATGTCTGTGCATAGTGAATGCAACTCTTCCATTGTTTTCAAGATCCTCTGTCAACAGATTTTAAAACTTTATAGCAAATATCTCAGTGTAGGTCTCTTTGAGTCCTTCTCATAGGGAGTTCTTGAGTTTCTTGGGTATTTGTACTCATATGTTTCATTGTATTTGGGGCGTTTCCAGTTATTGTTTTATCAACGCTGTTCTTTGTCATTTCTTTCTGTCTACTCCATCTGGAGTACCACAACATGTATACTATTCTATCTGATCATGCCCTACAGTTGTCTTCAATTAAGCTTACTTTTCTTCTGTTTTATATCTTTTAATTTCAACTTTTAGGACTTGGTAATTTCCACTGAACTATCTGTAAATTCTTAAATTCTACTCAAATATAACTTTTAAAGTTTCTTTAATGAAATTTTGACTTTAGTTATTACATAATTTTCAGTGTCTAGTCTATGGTTTGACCTCCTTTAGAGATTTTTCTCTTTATTAATATTTCCATTTTGTTTCTACGTTGTTTTTCTAACTCTACTCAGCTTCCTGTAGTTTTTTTCTTCAACATCTCTAAGGCATTTTTGCTATTTATCTAAAGGATAACTTCATGGGCTCTGCTTAGGAATGGAGTTTGATGATTACTCTTTGCCTTTAAAGTGCCACAGATATTCTGTCTGTATTACTTGTGATTTTGCTGTTGTTGAAAACTGTACATTTGGATCTAACGTAGTGATAACTGTGACAGTCTAGTTAATCTCCTCTCCCTGGATTTACTACTGTTGTTGCTGTTATAGAATAGACGGGCACCAAATAGTCTAACATGTAACCTTAAACTCTTAGGTGTTTTCTGTTTCCATCTTTCCCTGGGCATGTTCAGTCCCTTTCTACAATTAACAGCATATGTACCCTTTGAGTAAATGAGTGCTTAATCTCTAGCTTCCAAAGAAGAATATAAGGAGAGGCACAGTGGTGCCACTCCTTAAAATGATAAAACAAACATATCTAAGTGAGACAAACATGTAACAAAAGATGGGGCATTTAATCAGTGGCTAACTCATAGGCTGTATTAGTCAATGTAATGTAGAGCATGAAGATAAGTTATTGTTTTGCTGGGAATGATGATTATGCCTATGATCCTAGTAATCAGATGGTAAATCAGGGACAGCCTGCAAGTTTGAAGCCAACCTGGACCATATAGTTCTGGAACAGCCTAGGCTATACTTTGACACTTTGTCTCAAAATATACTAACTAATTAATAATAGAAACTTATTGTTTTAAAACATGTTAAAGTTAACATTGTAGAAGAAATTGAAGAAAGCACATTTCAGACAAATAATTGTCATCACTTTAATGAGACACTTTGTATGTTTTAAAAAGTAGTATAAAACATTCCAGAAGAGGAAACTGGAAATGGAAATTGAAAAAGGAGATAGTTCTCTGACATATATAAATAATTCTTGAGACAGTAATATATAAAGTTGTCAAGTAAACAAAAACAATATTTTCCTTTTGTCTACGGCAGCCTGCCCTAATTAATGCTGTGCTATTCTGAAATCTATCTTATTAATATGTAGAAGCAATTGTAAAAATAGAATAATCTCACTGTTATAGATGGCAGCTGGGACTTCAGTCACACCTCCTCCCACACACAAAATTGTGTCTGCAAATTTCTGAATATTAACCAAGTTCCTGGCTCAAATATTTTGGCCAGAAGCATTTCCTTTCCTAAGAATCTACAGTTACAAAAGTTTTCTGAGGCCAATGTACAACTTTTTGGTGACATCTGTACCAAAGAGTACTGAAGGATGGTTTTCTCACTTACATATAGGTGGTTCTCCAACATAGCAGGTCTTTATTAACTTGGTTGGTGTACTTCACAGTGAGAGATTTAATTTATATTCTCCTCACAAAGTGATTTAGACACTTGATGATTTGACCAATGAAAAATCTGGCAAAATGATAATACGGATATGTAAAGATCTTATAACAATATAACAAAGACATAGTTAATAAAAATGACAAGTACCTCTTTTTTATTTAAATTTTCTTTTTGCAGTTAATTATTTATATTAGAAGTCCACTTTACTTTAATTCCTCACTGTTGGTCAGTTTTGTGCAGCTCTGACAAAAAAGAAATCAAGAATATAATTTAAACCAGGACACATTTGCTATGGCCCATGGGTTCATCTCATGCTTGTTTGGCCTCACATCGTGGTGGTGGGAACCTGTGGTGGAAGAGATACTCCTCCTCATGGAGACAGGCAGGAAAGAAAGGAAAGAGTGTGGAAGCAGACATAACCCTCAAGAAAAAAAAAGAAAGAAAAGAAAAGAAAAAAATCACAATGGCCTATTTCTTCCAAGTGGGCGCCACTTCCTAAAGTTTTCAGAAATTTCCTTTATAGCATGACAAGACAGGAATCAAGCATTGAACACAAAATCATATTCAAACATTGTCAATTTACACATGACCTACTTATCTCTATAATCAGTTCTTCAATCGCAACACCATGTGACTATTTCTCTAAACTGACCCATTTTTCCCACTTTAATACTGAAACTTAATCTAAGGTTCAAACAACAAAATATTAAATTTGTTCTCAGTTGCATTTTCTCTGTTTATTCCTAACTTCTGCTATCACAAATGTCTACTTCATACTTCTTCCTTCTCCCAACAATATCTCCACCTACATATACACATCTAACTTATGACTGGTTTCCTTTTTTTCTGAAAAAGTAAATAAAAATCCCTGAAGGATAACTTACATATACATCATCCCATATCATCTTTTAAAAGTCCAGTCCAGATGTTTTATTTCTGCTCTCATGACTATCTGTATACCAGTTGCTGAAGGATACTGTAACAAAGCACCTGAGACTGGATAGTTTCACACACATTGATTGTTTCAAATTTGTACAGCCTAGAAGCCCAAGATACTCCAGTGTAGAACTAAGGCTGGTTGCTTCTGAGAGGTGTGGTAAAACCTCTTCCATTCTTATTATCCAGGAAAAAAAGAAAACAGAACAGCATTGAGAAATTCCCCACCCCTTGTAAGTTATGAAAGCATAGACAGAGCCTCCTTGGAGTAAGAAGTAAAATAATAATGATAATATAAACAAAAATAGAATGTGATTGTATTTAAATATAACATATAAATAAAACCCCAAACCTACACAAAATGCAATAAAACTCCAGGAGAAAAAGAAACAACTTACGAAGTATACAGTCACAATGGAATTCTTTTCAGAAATCTTTAGAGAATGGAATAAAATATTCAGTGACAAAAACAAACAAAGCCAGGCTAGGGTTTACAGATGCCAGTTGTGTGTAAAAGAGAAATATTTTCCTAGAAAACTATTTCACTGCATGAAAACATACGAGTTCTTTGACAGAATGAAGTATTGGTAGAAATTTGGGGAAGCAGATAGGTCAGAAGATTTACAGGTATTTAAATGCTCATTCCTTGCTCATGATTCACCTAATAATGTGATTTGTCAACTTAGTAATAATTTAATACATGATCTCAATAGCTTATGCATAAATTACATGCATGACAGTGGTGTTACAGGGGAGCAAGTTTGGGACATGAAACTGTACATTTTTATTGATTGAACTATCATTTAAAAGTTGTGTGTGTGTGTGTGTGTGTGTGTGTGTGTGTGTGTGCGCGTGCGCGCGCATGCACGTGCACATACAGAGAGGCAAGATTTCATTTTAGACAGTCTCATGCATACAGCCCTGCCTTCGACTTCCTATGTCCCTGAGGATGAACTCCTCCTGTCCCCAAGTGCTTTAAGTGCTAGGATTGTAGACGTTTCCCAATATATGGGGCTCTGAATAGCCTACTTTCCTTGCCCACTACAAAATTTGCACAAAAAATGCACAAGAAATATGATTGACATGTTATATAAAAAATAAGCTGGAACAACCCAGTTAAAACTAGAGATTGGAAGAAAGAAGCAGAGAAAACGAGAATGAAAAGATTAGCAACAACAAAAGTTACAAACATGTAGGTATTAACAACAATATCAGTAATTGGTTTGAATTTGAACAATATGAAGTTACTCATTGAAAAACAGGTTACCTAAGTGAACTAATAAACAAAACCACAACTTTACATTGTCTGTGAAAACATTAACATACATACAAAAGTAAAGGTCTTGATACAAACAATCAATGTTAACATTAGATAAAAGAAATCTGATAAAGAAATAATAATTTCACACTAAACAAAGTCTATAATGGGAAGCACTAACAAGGTTGGCAGAAAATACTGCATTTTATGAAAATCTTCCTCTAGT
Organism: Peromyscus attwateri; assembly: GCA_902168425.1. Taxonomy (NCBI): domain Eukaryota; kingdom Metazoa; phylum Chordata; class Mammalia; order Rodentia; family Cricetidae; genus Peromyscus; species Peromyscus attwateri. The sequence goes on from CABHPP010119491.1 coordinate 37,750, forward strand.
AGATTTCTGTGTTGCTTCCTTAATCTCCTCATCCCAGATAGGAAACCAACTACAGACCAAAGTTCAGAAACCACCAGATTCTAACTTGGTGAACCCATGCGTTTTATTCGTGTTACTGAAAGGACTATGGATAAGGGTTAACTTGCACAAGCAGCAAAGACTCAAAGTAAGTTGCATCACCATAAAATCCCAGCACAATAGCTGGAACCCTGGAACTCAATGTACAACTTGTAGGGGGATCAGCAAGTCGGAAAGTGTCTACTCAGAACAGTTAAGTCCATCTGGGCTTCTGGCTGCTCACCTGGTCTGAACATGTCTTTCAGCTCATACACATTTGGTGATGGAGGGATGTAGAGAATGTGGTAAGTTTCAGGGACTTTCTTATGCCTTTGAGATGTTTAGTTCCTGAGCTCAATGAACTTCCCTGAAGAATCAAATGTCTGACTTCCCTCTAGACCACCCTATATCTTAAGGAGCTCCTCTCTAAGATAGAAGGTTTTAACTTACAGGAAATTCCTACCAAAGCTCTCCACACTCCCACAGAGTAAAATCAATGAACCTATTGGGCCTTAGAATTTTCTGACTACCATCCATTCCCCTATATAGGAAAAACCTGAGAAATATTTGCTGAATTACAGAGAAAATTAGTAAAGGAATTGATTGCCTAATGGTCTTTGAGACTGAGTCAAATGGACCCTTCAGTTATGACCTCATTGAGGTATTATAGAAGACACTTCTTTTCAAATGAGGTCTGAGCTATGTTGTGATTTCCCTTCCATATAGCTTATCATTTTCTACTATCTCATTTACACTCTAAATCCCAGCTGTACTGAATCTTTTGGGTTCACTGAGCTCAGTACCTTAGAAATATCAATAGAGATTTTGACCATAACTGGAATAACCCCAACTAACACTCTGCCCATTTCCCTCACCTAAGTAAATTAAATTCACATAACATTTAAATAAATTGTGCTTTACATAGACCAATGTTCAAAAGAATTGTGCTTTTGTAAGTGCTGACATTTCTAGTCACATTGTAGATCATAATTCATATGCATAGCACCACATTGATGGTTGGAGTTAGTGTTTAACATAAAAAGATTTCTACAATCACTTTTTAAAAATATGAACCATGTGAAGTTGGCTTTTAAAGGTCTCTGACTTCTCTGTTGTGGTGCACTCAGTGCATATTCATTTATTTTATAAATATTTTAAAAATTACACAAAGTTAACTATATTTTTTACCATTGCATACATCATCAGTGCTCACAAATTATGTTCAAAAATTATCTGTTGAACAAATAAAATATTGTTCCCTGACCAAGGCCATGACTAACCCCTATTCAGTATAGATTCTTAAGCACTGAATTCCTCCCTTCTTCAATTCAACTGGCATTCAGTTTTACCTCAGTGCTGTTGTTTAGCCAATGGAAGCATGCCTGTACATTCACAGTACACTCGAAGAAAGTGCCCATTCTCCCTGTTCCTTTGCTGATGACTAACTTCCTCATCTGGGGAAAAGTCTCCATTTGGTAGCTCTGTTTCCTTGACAAAGTTTGGTCTCAGTGTCGCTGCACTCCATGCTGCTTTACGTGAAAGTGTTACTATCCTCCCCCTACTTCATAGTTATTCAGAACCTTTCAGGTTTGGGATGAAGAGGTCTGATTGAAAATCAGATACAGACACATATGGAGAATTCTAAGTTCCCAGTTGCCTTGAAGTTAAGTGGAGTGGGCACTTGATTATTACGAAGACTAGAATTGGATTGAAGAATCATACTTACAGGTGTAATGGAGCTCAGAAAGTGTCAGACCTTAGAAGTACCGGGCCCTTGATTGTAGCAGCTGGAAGTGATTTAACAAGCACTTGAGGTGACAGAATCAGACGCTTTATGTGATGAATGGGCTGTTTCAATATAGTAAATTATTTTGCTCTTTAAAAATCAGAATTAAATAGCTTACGTCTTGTGGGGGGAGGAGGGAGACCTAACAGAAGGACACACATTCACTGGCGAACAAAGGGGAGTTCAAGTCTAACCAGCCTTTCTTTGGTCCACTCATTACAGTTTTGTGCAGGAAGATCTTAAATATTCTTTTATTAATGAAAATAAATTATATTTCAGGAGTGATATCATTGTGCCATTTATTGAAGTCTCTGTCTTTTCAAGAAATAATACTTAATGGCATAGCTGAATTCTAATGCAAGTGAGTACTTCTTAGAACTTGCAGATAAAGTACTCAACTGTTTCACCCAATGTATAATTAACAAGTCATTTCTTCTTTTCTTCAACCTACAGATAAAGATTCATTGATTTATTATTTTCATTCATTCATATTGAGTACCAGACACTAAGTACTTACAACTTGACTTTGGGAGCATAACAGCGACTAAAGGAATCTTACTAATAATTTGGGGGGTGAAGAGATAGCTCAATCCATAAGTGCTTGTTGCATAATTGTGAAGGTCCATTTTCAGATCCTCAGTACCCACATTAAAAGCTGGAAATGGTGGCATGCCCCTGCAATTCCAGTACTGGGGAGGCAGAGGCAAAGGGATCCCTGGGAACTGGCAGTGAAAAACTCTGAGATGGAAAGCAATGGAAGATACTGTACAACGTCTGCCTTTTCAGGCACATGTACATGCACACAATGCACACATAAACATGAGCACACATAGGAAAACACAATGCATACCTGAACACACACACACACACACACACACACACACACATACACATGAACAGAGACACACATACAATTTAAAAATAGACAACATAAAATAAGAACTTATCATATATTTGCATCAATAATTTCAGATGAGATTCTTCCTGTTGCTAGGAATTCTTTCTGGACTATAGTATGTAAAATTCCTTTATGTTACCTGAAAAGTGTATTAAACCTTGAGCAACATTGCTCCTTGATCTGACTAGTCCTAAGCCACCAGAGCACCTGTTCTGCTAATGTCATTTACATGTCCTAAACTCATGGAATAAAAGAAATTAAACTTTCCAAGCAACTACCTACCTCAGTGCACAAATTCAAGTATATGCTTAAAGATACAGCCACATAAATGATAAAGTTAAACCACTTGATTGAAATAGCTGAAGTTAGCACTTACCTTTACTAACTTGTAAGGTACCCTGACTTAGAAGTATGTGATATTACTTAGTATCAAAAATTCCAAACATAAGGGACAGAAAAATGCCTCAGGGACCCAATGCACTTGCTGCCAAGACCAACAGCATGAGTTTGATTGAACTCCAGACCTACATTGTACAAGGAGATAAATGGCTCCCAAAAGATGTCATTGACCATTTGCATGCATGGTGGGATGACCCACCAACCACACACAAAAAAATATAATTTTTAATTAAAAGTGGGAAAATAATCACAAATTTTAGAAAAGTAAGCTTTATTAATTATATTAATTCAGTAATGGGTTCATTTCAAATAAAAATGTTACTAAATACTTTTTAAAATTTTTATTTAATTTATGTGCATGGGTGCTTTGCTTGCATGTATGTGTCTGGACACACAGAGACCAGAAGAGGGCATCAGTTCTCCTGGAACTAGAGTTCATATGGTTGTAAGCCATCCTGCGGGTGCTGGGACTGGAGCTACAGATGGCTGTAAGGCACCCTGTGGGTTCTGGGGCTGAATTCAGGTCCTCTGCAAGAGCTGCAGAAGGTTGTGAGCCACCATGCTGGCGCCAGAGATGGACTTAGGTCCTCCAGAAGAGCAGACAGCACTCCTGAGCTCTCTCCAGCCCCCTAAATAATTGGCTTTAATTATTGAAAATTAACACATTATTAGGGAAAATGAGGTGACCCTAAACAAACCCAACAATATTTGTGAAAACCATATTTTTAAAGAAAAAATAAACAGAAGGAAGCTAATGATTTATGTTTATATGTAATGATACATATAATGATATACATGAATATATATATATATATATTTGGGGGCAGAATTATAACATTGTACTCTATGCTTTGATAAGAGAAGTCTTCATATTTACTTGATGTTTTTGAGAAATAATAGGTGTGCTTAATAAGATTTTCTCATTGATTATGTCTAAAATTTGATTATAAAAATCCAAAGAATTTCTTCACAATTTAGCTTATGTATCATAATTTATGAAAATAAATTCAAACTCATGAAAATTTTCATTTTCAAGCTGAATATTCCTCATATTGCCTTACTTTTAACATAATTATTCACAAATAATAAAAAATGGTTATCTAACGTTTTCTGATGCTTTATTTTTAACAGATTAAACTTTTAATGAATTAGGTCAAATTTAATGGTGACTCATGATGGACATAAATCCAACGAACAGTGTTTTTATACTCTGTCAACAAGATATATCCTAGGCAGATACAATAATTTGTCTGATTATTTGTTTCACAATTATCCTTCATGTGTGTGATGGGCAATCTTCATCATAGACCTCACTGGATTTAGAATATTGGGGAAAAAACTTATGTGTGTGTCTAGGAATGATTCCTAAATGTCAAAACTTAGGTCTAAAGAACTAACCTGAGTGTGAATTTCACCGTGACATGACTTGGGGGCCTCAGTGAAAGGAGAGAGAGAGAGAGAGAGAGAGAGAGAGAGAGAGAGAGAGAGAGAGAGAGAGA
>CABHPP010119492.1:10567-44813 GCA_902168425.1 Peromyscus attwateri
GAAAGAAAGAAAGAAAGAGAGAGAGAGAGAGAGAGAGAGAGAGAGAGAGAGAGAGAGAGAGAAAGGAAGGAAGGAAGGAAGGAAGGAAGGAAGGAAGGAAGGAAGGAAGGAAGGAAGGAAGAAAGAAAGAAAGACATGTTTACAGTAGTAAAAGTGCATAATAGAAAATCACAAAAACAAAGTTTAAATATTAAATAACTTTTTATTGGCCCTCACTATTTGATATGGCAATATTTTTTCTGATGTCATTTTTATTCTTTTGTTCAGTATATTCAACTATATTCTGTAAGAGCTGAAAAAAATATTGAGTTTGCCATGACAAAAAAACAATTATTCAGGTACATCAGCTATCTTTGGACAAAAACAAAGTAAATAAAATTGTCTTAGTAACCTATGTTCACAATAACATTTGGAATCAACTCCCCCAAAAGCTCTGTGTAACTTTGGGAATTAAAAAATAGAATCATGTTGATGATTTGCAAAAAGATATGTAGTATTCATTCCTTTATTCCTCTGACCCCTGTGGGGAAATCACCATAACTATGCATAATATTTACATACCATTTCCAGAGATTGGTGTTTTCATGCAGTCCCATGGTATCCCGGAAAGGAATATTAATTACATGAAAACACAGGCAGTGTGTAATAAGATTTCATATCATTAAGAAACCCCCTCTGTGGTGGAATTGTGTTCCCCAAAATATTGTGTACCTTAATAAACTTATCTGGGGTCAGAGACAGAACAGCCACAATATTAAACATAGAGGATAGGCAGTGGTAGCACACGCCTTTAATCCTAGCATTCCAGAGGCAGAAATCCACGTGTTCAAGGATGCACCCAAGCATGGTGACCCACGCCTTTAATCCCAGAAAGCCAGCCTTTAATCCCAGGAAGTGGTAGTAGAAAGCAGAAAGGTATATAAGGCATGAGGACCAGAAACTCAGGCATTTGCCCTGGAGAGGCATTTAGCCTGGAGAAGCATTTGGCCTGGAGAAGCATTTGGCCTGGTTAAGCATGTGGCTGGTTAAGCTTTCAGGCTTCTAGCAGCAGTTCACCTGAGACCCATTCTGGATGAGGACTCAGAGGCCTCCAGTCTGAGGAAACAAGACCAGCTGAGGATCTGGTGAGGTGAGGTAGCTGTGGCTTGATCTGTCTCTCTGATTTTCCAGTGTTCACCCCAATACCTGACTCAGGTTTGATTTTATTAATAAGAACTTTTAAGACTCATGCTACACCCCTCGACATACACATACAATTCCTTTTCTTTTGATTGTGAGCACTTATGGAATATCCTAGATGACAGTTAATGATACTTTAATTGTCCTAAAATATTTAAATTCTAAAAAAAAATGAAGCCTATATAGTTTATGTATCACTCTGAATGTAGGTAAATACTGAGATACTGCAAAATGTACTAAGTTCTAATTACCATCACTCTGAGGGATGGTGATTTAGCTCAGTATTAGGGAACTTGTTTATCATAGACAGCACTGAACTCAATCCTCAGTGCAGAAACAAAACCAAAAGCCTTCTTGTAATTACTGTTACTGTATGTATTCACTTGTTGGGGTGTTGACTGTGAACTTATGTCTACAATGGGTCATTTGAATCCATGTCAACAAATTGTGTTTTTGATCAGCCACATGACCTTTCATACCTGTTGGCTTCTCTGGAATCAGTGTTTCATTTTAGGATTGCTCAAATAAAGGTATAATCCATTTTACCCCTGCCTCATATCATTTTTGAACGTCTTGTGTATTGAGAATCATTTCCTTTGATTTTACTGGTCATAGTAAGCTATAATTCTGATATATAAATGCTTTTGTCTCCTAACAAACTTTGGTCACTTCTAAGCAGTCTTTGTCTGTTACTTCTGGAAACTGTTTCCTTTCCCAAAAGAATTATCCCACAACCCTTCTCTATGGACTTCAATTTGATTTGTATCTACTTTATACTCAATTTGTAAAGTTGTTTCAGTTTGAATTGTATTCTAAAATAAAATGTCAACCCACCTAAGTATGTTACCAATACAAATATACTTCATATTCATTCAAGTGATTGATAAGATAATATCTGTTCTATGCCAGTGGGAATGATCTCTTCATCAATGTTAATTCAGAAATATTGCTGTTGAATGAGATTAAAAATTATTGCACAGAGGAAAAACTGTGATACAAATAACATAGTTGTTCACTTTATTTCCTGAGTACTACTGGTATCACATTAAGATAAGTTAAATTAAATTGGATACATTTTTAATTAGTCTAATTATTCTAAAGGAAACAAAATCAATTACACAACGATGGTTTGGGGAATGTTCACTGTTTCAAACTAATTGGGAAGGCGGGTGGAGGGGGGACTACACTGGTGATTCCCTAACTGCTGGGGAGACACAGAGGAAACCAAACGCACTGTGGTAAGTGATGAGCTGGGCTTTGATGCTAAGTGCGCAATGAGTCCTCTTCTGTCTCTTCCAGCAGCAATATTACAACCGGGGAATCTCTTTAGTTTGTTTAGTTTGTATTTCACACCAAAAGTTGGATATTATGAATGTAAAACATCTGTTTGCAGGCTGGACAGGTAGATCAATAGTAGGGGACACTTGTAGAATGCCTGAGTCTTTGGGTTTGACACTAAATACCCCCCCAAAAAAAGAATAAAATAAAATTATTGGACAAAGATATGTGTTGAAATATATTACTGTTGAAATTCAACCACAGCTGTTGAAATATATTACCATTTCATTTACCAAACTGTGTTTAGAATATGCCTGGTCTTAGAAATTCTTTGCTTACCCATGAATTTTTTTATGCCATAATAAATACTTCAGAAATTATGGAATATAAATGATTCATTGCTCACATCCATATAGATTTACATAGAAGCAAAAATTAGGGGACATTTTAAGTATATATATTTTAAAATCTATTAAAATTTGCTTGTCATGGTGGTTCCAGCCTGTAATTCTAGCACCTGGGAGGCTGAGTGAGGCAAAAGATTGTTGTGAGAATAAGGCAAGGCTGAACTACCCAAGGAGTTCCAGACCAGCCTTGGTTTCAGATAAAGAGATAAATCTATTCAAATCAATGAAGTCACAGTAGAAAGACAGTAATTATTTGAAGGATCATTTATTCAATATTTTTTTTACAAATTACAAAGACTTGTTCTGCATGAATATAGAGCATATGAAAAATAAGGTATTTTTGCTGAGTCTAATTTTCAGACATTCAGAATTTCTCATCTATTCTCTTGAAGAATTAGCTTTGGCACTTGGTTTGATATCCTAAACAACGAGGAAAAAACCTTTTCCCTGTTAATTGAATCACATCCATAAACACTAACAATTTAAAGATATAAAATTAGACATTTGCCACGCAACACTCTTTCTGCAAGGTAACTGATTTGCCTATGATCCTAAGGTTTTTCAAGCTCTAAGAGAGGAAGACTCGAGGGGCTAGGTATGTTCTATAATGTATCAGCAGCAGTTGATAGTAAATGCAACAGAAGATTTGTTTTGTCTGTGGTACAAGAATATGTCCTATCAGACTCTACTTCATTTTCTCTACATGAACACAAGTAAGCACATACTGACTGTCTCTGACTGACAAAACTGTATAAAAATACAGGAAGCTTGGCTGTGGTTGTCAATGGGAGAGCCTATATTCATCAGCTAATATGAATGCGTTTGCTAAAATTAGTGAAGACAGGAAAATGATTTAGGGGTAATATATACAGAGTTTGAATACATTTCCATCCACTTGGTGATTTCAGGCACTGTGGCTGTTCAGGATAAACTATTTCATGGGTTAACTTGATAGCAATTTACTTTTCAGTGCAAGCAAAAGCAAATACCTGCCCAATGTCACACACATGACCTGGTACAACTGGAATGTTCAAAGCATTTTTATTTTTAACATCTTCGCCTTGGAGACATCTTGAATAAAAACTTCTTATCGAGTTTGCTCTTGGTGGCAATTTAATTTTCAGTGAAACCCAAAGCAAACACTCGTCTCCCTCTCTGTCACATATAGGAACAAGTGTATTTGGAATACGCTCCCCTTCTCCAATTTCACTGTGGAAGCATCTTCAATAAGAGGCACTTAGTGTAAACCTTCTATCAGCCGTGAGAAACAAGACTTGAGATGCCTGCATGTAATTATATTAAGCAATGCTGCCACAGTCATCTGCCATGTAAACGATGTTTGGGTAAGGCTTGCCGTCACAATGGCGCTTTCCTGAGAATGGAGCTGGGCCCTGTGTATATCACAAGTGTGCGTGCTCTGAGCTGTGGTCGCTGTCACGACTGTCGTCATTTGCTAGTGAGTCCCCCGGCTGCTGGAGGGTCGCTGCACCAATCCCTGACAGCTCCGATGGGAGAAGCGTTCCCTTTTTCACATTCACCAGTTCCTTTTCTCGAGCTGCAGCCCCTTGTTGTCCCCCTTTGACCCGCTTCCACTTCATTCTCCTGTTCTGGAACCACACTTTCACCTGGAAGGAAAGGGAATAAATAAGTCAAAGAAGGCACTGAAACCTAGTCCCTCCAGGCCTGCACAAGGACATCATGACGCCGCGATTACAGAAACCCTGCAGCATTGCACTGAGTCAGGTCGCAAGTTCATGATAATTGAAAATGCTTAGACAGCCCTTACAAAGAATTTTCATAAATGCCAACACACGACACAAAAGTAGAAATAGGTGGAGTTTGTTCGGACGCACTGAACTGGTTTATGAACCAAAGAAAACGTATTTGTCTTTGCCATGTATTTACATATGTAAATATGTGTCTCTGCCATATATCTATCCGTTCTCTGAAGCTTTTCTTTGACTTGACCATAGAGTATGTGCTGGTTTATTGGTGATAAATCGGCCTCTGGAAGGGAACTATTCATTACAAATGTCTCCTAACTTGTGATGGCATGTATCTCCGCAAATCCATTCACGTCAATGGGAAAAATCATAATTCACCTCAGTCAACGTCCAGGTGATTCTTGATTTTTATGGAATGATACCGCAATAAAACTCGAATGAAGAAAAGTCTGGAGCCCACTGTTGCTCAGCTGGGGACTGTCTGTGCGCATAATTGCTGGACACTTGTTCCCCCAGTGGTCTACAGGAAGCAGATCTTACGGGCCTTCTTTGTGCTCTTGCTTTTATTAACATTTACTTTGCAAATATCATCTAACTGTTGCTAAACAAAAATGCGGCCGCAATAAAAATTCTCAGCACTTATCATGAGACTCCCCTGGGTGAAGGCCCAGAAACTTCGTCAAAGGGCTAAAGTGATGGTGATGGTGATGATCAGTCTCAGTACAATGACCGAGAGAGCTTCCCTGGGTTAGTCCCACATTGGTTCAGTCATGAATTCAGATTTATTAACGTATTTACCGAGGGTTAGATTGGTAAATTTTTTCCTAGTATATGACTGCTTACTCTGCTCCTTTTTGGCTTTGTTTTATAACTGTATAAAACTGCCATGTTTATAATCCCTTTGCTTCTTCCATTTGGTATTTTTTCCTGGTTTGTGTTCAATTTCTTTACAGTTCATTTTTGTATTTTACAGACTTTTTGCAAGCTGCTCTGGGCCAATTTGTTAACCAGTCCACCCATTTCTGTGACCATCTTTCCCTGTGTTATAACTCACGCTAAGCATATGCCTTCACCAAACTCCTACACCTCTGACAGAAACACACTTTCATATCTGATAGAATAAAAGACCATATTCTTCTGCATCAAAAACATTTAGAACACATCACATTCTTAATTTCTACCAATACACAGTGCTGAGGGGAAATCATGAGAAGTGTGTTCGGCTTTCAAAGACGTTTGAATATTACACACTGAAGCCCGTGGCCTGTTCACAAATGTTTACACAATGAATTATTACATATATCTTATCTCTAGACTCTCATTTGCGTCACTTTAAGTAATAATGGGAATCATATATCAGATATTACCCATGCACATATTAATCCATTTAACAGTACAGAATCAGAAATATAGCAAAAAAGTTTGTGATTTAAAAGTCATTGATAGATGTCCACATACTATTACAACTTACTAACCAAAAGGTCAGCACTTGTCTTTTACTAGGTAGCTACAGGGGATAGACAGCTTGACCACAGCCCCATTCATGCACTATTTATAATATATTTTTCTGTTTTACTAATACTATTTTAATTTTATGGTGAGGAGTTGAACAAAGGTTAAGTGACTCGGGTAAAAGTCTCATTATATAAAAGAAAAAACACAGTGCATAATGTGACTTTGGGACTCATTAGTTGCCAGGAGTGCCTCTTTTTTCTTTACTTTTGGTACCTTATTGTTATACCTGTAGATCAAGGCATTTCTCAACTCTCTTCAGAGAAGTGTTTGTGTGCAGTAGATAGTGATTAACACTGAGACCCACAGTAAGTCAAGGGGAAGAAAATAAGAAACTGAAGAACGCGCTCCCTTCTCCCAGTGGCTCGGGGTTCCTTGCCAAAGAGCAGAAAGAAATCATTTAAGAGTCAGACATGGTGTGTGACTACAAGGAAACAGTGTCTTCTGGACACAGCAGGACAGTTGCACATTTTAACTCACGATGGTTTTGACAGCATGCACAAGACCTGTGCAAGTCCCAGTCAGACCAAACACCAACTTAAAAAGTGGACCTGGGCATGAAATCCTACCCCTGTTAGTGGAGCTATGGACAATTGAGAGCTCCTGGGAAAAGGAGTCAATCTTCTCTAAGAGTGTAGCTCCTGACAAGTTAACTAAGCTCCAGTGAAAGCCCACATATCTAATAATATTTGGTCTGGATGCTTTTGTTTTTGTTTTTGTGTTTAAAAGGACACAAAGGTGGATGGGTGGTAGTACCTGGAAAATGGATCTGAATCTAGAGAAGAAGTGAGCATGATTAAAACACATTACTTAAAAATCTCAAATTACTAGGTTTTATTCTAACTTTTAGAAGATATTTGTAAATAATAGATTCATACTGGATGAAGTTGAAGCTTTTGTTGTTTATGAGAATGTGTCCTTATTAGCTTCATATTTAAAGAAGGTCCTAAACTATCTGCTGTTGGAGTTGTCATTGATAATTTCTGATGAGAGATTCACTGTGGTGGTACTGTGTTCCCCAAAATGTTGTGCACCCTAATAAACTTATCTGGGGTCAAAGAAGAGAACAGCCACTAGATACAGAGGCTAGAAAATGGTGGCACTCACACCTTTAATCCTAGCATTCCAGAGGCAGAGATCTACCTGGATCTCTGTGTGTTCAAGGATACAGCCAAGCAGGGTGACTCACGCCTTTAATCCCAGAAAGTGAGCCTTTAATCCCAGGGAGTGATGGCAGAAAGCAGAAAGGTATATAAAAGGCGTGAGGACCAGAAACTAGAAGCATTTGGCTGGTTAAGGCTTTTGAGCAGCACAGTTCAGCTGAGACCCATTTGGAAGAGGACATAGAGGCTTCCAGTCTGAGGAAACAGGATCAGCTGAGGAACTGGCTAGGTGAGGTAGCTGTGGTTTGTTCTGTTTCTCTGATCTTCCAGCATTCACCCCAATAACTGGCCTCAGGTTTGATTTTATTAATAATACCATTTAAGATTCCTGCTACAATTCACCCTCTCAGTGGTAGAGGAAATGCACTTAGCTTTATCTCTGCTCACTCTCAGAATCCACACGGTTGTGTTGCCACAAAGTCAATGAAACAAATTAATAATTATGTCTCCTTATTTTTGCTATTTTGGGCATCCTTCCCCTTTTCAATTTTTGTTCTAGTCACCTAAAATCAATCCTTAGCTTCTAAGAAATTATTTCATTAACTATTTTCCACAAAAATCAAATCTGATATTGACCAATTTAATCAGGACATATGACATTTATGACATTTATTATTTTATCTGTACTTCAAGTCAGTTTTATCTGCTTCCTGCCATATCTTCTGGAAAATGAGAGCTTTGTGCATTTACTTTTCCTCATGTTAGCAGCTAAGATAAAGCTCCAAATAAATGACTTAACAACTCAAATAAAATCAAATCATTCATTCTAAGAAATGGAGAAAGGAGAGGACTGTTTTGATAAAGTTAAAGCAACGTTGATCAAACCTTCTATCCTCTTAGTAGCTCTGTAAGCAAAAAGTAGGTTCAACAAACTCTTCATGCAAGAAATAACAAGGGCACAATAAGAGCTTGCAGTGGTAATAGCCAATATGTAAGTACCTAGTTGTGGTCTTTACTTTTTAGGATGCTTTATGAAGCTTCTTTATTCTCCCATGGTTAACAAAAATGTTTAATGTTTAAATTACCTGGATGATGAAACAAAAATTTCTATTACCATACTTGACTATATCACAAAAGAAAGCAATCAAGAGAACTTTTTATGATTGTTTCAGAAATTGGTTTTATTATTTTGTTTTTGTTGCTTTGTTTATATTGAAACAGGGTCTAACTGTACACTGAGGCTATTCTAAAACTTACTATGTTGCTCAGATCAGCCTAAAACTCTTGATCCTCTTCCCTCACCTCCAAATTACTGGGATTTCAGTCATATACTACCAAGCCCAAAGTTAGAAATCACAATTTTTATCTTCTATGAGCATATTTTAAAAGAAGACCATTATGTCACTGACTAAATACTGATTCCCAGTTCTTTACTTGACTTGTTATTCATCTACATGACAGCTCAGTTTGCACAGCAATTATCCTTGGGATCCATAATATACTACAAAGAAACAAAAATTAAATATGAATCTGGAGTGGAAAGTTTCCAAGGTACCTAGAGGCATGTTTTTCAATATGACAATGTCATAATTCATGTTTTATAGTACCTCATCGGGGGAGACAGATATAATACTAAATATTGGTATCAAAACTGAAAATGTCAGTGACCTATATAGATGTCTTCAAACATCTTGAATTTTTGGTGTTAATATTCTAATGATTTTCTTTATAATGTGGGCAAGAGTATTGTCTCCATTGTCTAACAAATATGGATTCATAATTTAAGATGTGAAAACATTCAAAGAATATTTCAGAAATACAATTTCAGATTTAATCATACAATTCCTAGTGATTAAATTTGGTCATGGTAGTTAATCTGATACACACAGCATCGACAGGCCCTGGGAATGCCCCATCCCAGTAAGTCAATGGTATCATCAGCAGGTGAACTGAAGAACTGGAACCACACAAATATTAAAGTGAAGAAGAAAAACAAAGAAAAGAACTTCTCTATCTTCATTTTGTTTGAACAGACAAGTTTACATGTGGTTAAAAGAAGGGGTCCTGACATATCTAGAGACATATTGCATCAAAAACTGTGCTTTCTGGTGTTGGTTGTCAGTGTGCAACCAAGGTATGTGTGTGTGTGTGGGAGGGGGGTGGTCAGGATGCCTGTAGGACTGAAGACTAAAGTCCTATTTATCAGCCTGCTACTCCGCTTTACTTAGGCACAGAGTTTAGGACCTTCTGGCTCTAGTTTTGATTCTGAGTCCTCTATTTTCTCTGTTTAGGTCTTATGACTCATCCATATTAATGTGTCAGAAAAATTTGCTATTTCTCATATTTTCTTTTTTTGGTTTTTTCAAGACAGGGTTTCTCTGTGTAGCTCTGGCTGTCCTGGAACTCGCTTTGGAGACCAGGCTAGCCTTGAACTCACAGGAAACTGCCTGCCTCTGCCTCCCGAGTGCTGGGTTTAAAGGTGTGCGCCACCACCGCCCGGCCTATTTCTCATATTTTCGAACAAACTGAATTTAGCTCTTCTCAGCCAATGTCAAATAGCATAATGAGTGAGAAATAAGTCACTAGAGAAGCAAGAAATGGAGCTTCCTAAGTAATTTTCATCTTGTGGACACAATTGCATCTTAATGGTTTTATATATATATATATGTGTGTGTGTGTATATGTATATATATATATGATATAAGGAATATATGTATATATCTAATATGTATATATATATTTCACTATTTTTTCCAAACGATGGAACCAAAGTAATGTGTGAGAGATAAACTTGATGGAGTATTGATTTATTTGAACTGTACCTTTAGCATGCTGCCAGGTAGCAAAAGTTAAATAATTTCTCTGCTCTGTGCTCTACCTGTTTGAATCCAACTCAGTTGGCCTATTTCATTCACACCAATAAGCAATGAAAACTATTTCCTCTTCATCTTACTTTTTTTACATAAGATAAATAGGCTCATCATTCAGTTATTTTAAGTGAAGTATCTCTATCTAAAATCAACACTAAAATAAATTTAGTTAATTGTTTGAAAAGATCTAAACTAAATTCGGCACTTTTCTCTGGTATGTTATAAAATTCTTGAATGGCAAGCAATCCCTAAAGACACATCATGTTACCACTTGGTGCCATTTTGCTCAAGCTCATGAGACAAGTTATAAGAAAGCTTCTCTTCTCTACATCTTGCCTTATCTCTGTAACCATGTCAAACGACAACGGACAGTGTGGGATTATCAATATGTACTAAATATGATGAAGTCACCTCTAATCATCGTCCGGATAAAATATAAATCTAAAGTCCTCCTTTCTGAAATAAAGGAACTCATCACTTTGTAAGTAAAAAAATATATAATATTGACAATTTGCTATGATCCAATCTGTGAGTCTTCACTATCTTACAGAATTAAGAGAAATATCCCCTCATTTGTAATAAAAATCTCCTTTAAAATGCCACACTTACCAAAACTTACACTTCACCCATGCCATGGGCATTTTTCTAGTTTAGTGGTCCTCAACCTTCCTAATGCTGTGACCCTTTAATGCAGTTCCTCATGTTGTGGTGACCCCCCATTCCCTGCCAACCATAAAATTATTTTTGTTGCTACTCTATAACTGTAATTTTGCTACTGCTCTGAATCATAATGTAAATATCTATGTTTTCTGATGGTCTTAGGTGACCCCTGTGAAAGGATCTTTCAACCCCTGATGGGTAGTGATCCACAGATGGAGAACCACTGCCCTAGTTGAAGTCACATCATATATGGCCTTTCAAAATAAATGTCATAAAAAGTATTGGTCCTTGTTATTTTAAATGATTTAAACACTGCTGGAATGAAAAGAAGGGGCATTCTAAAATCACTGGCTGTGCAGATAGTCCTAAGTTTCAAATATATCATTTACTTATCATCGAAACAACTCACAAAATAGTTAAACTTATTCATATAGATTTATAGAAATAAATTTGCAGAGGGACATCATGTAAAAAAGGCAATGTGAAGGACTAAATACTGTATATTTTGTGCAAAAGATAATTCTCTCTTATACTAATAAAAATGGATGGGTATTTTGAAAATACTTGGCATTAGGTCATTTAGTGATTTATGAGTAACAAAGAAAATCTAATGTCTCTCACTTTCAGTAACCGAGCCTGATCCAACTAGGTGAGATTTTTCCATTTATGTTACCAGAGGTGCCCTGAATACAATGTGTGGATTCTAACAATTGCAGCTTGTTTACAAGACTTCACGGCTGAACCTCCGTTCAGCTCTGTGAAGTGGGAGTATCTCCTTTTCCTGTGTTTGGGATCCTAAACTCTAGAAACGTCCCATTTTCTAGTCCTTCAGGTCATCCCTAGTGCGGCCTCCTTCCTTCCCCCACTCCAAGATACCAAAAGTCTGGCAGATGTTTCTACCTATACTGGATGGAGACAGAAAGCCAGAATTAGTTTGTATGGCTTAAAACACTTTTGACAGGGGGATTTTCACACTGGATTTGTAAAATGTCCCAAACAGACCTGCCACTGTTGATTGTGAAGAGGACACGAGATGATGTCAGAGCTGCTAGCTATAAATTCGACACAGGAAGATTACTAGACTTATTACAGCCCTACAAACTGGCATTACAAAACGGAAGTGCAGCTTTGTCCTAGGGTCCCCATTCTTATGTAGTATAAAAAATGTTATTTAATGACTATATTCCAAATAGAAACACTTTGCAAAGCAGGACCCCTTCTCCTTGCAGGAGGAAATTGAAATGTAATTGCAGAATCTACAATCGACAGAATTATAGAGTGCCTTGATATTTCATTATGGAGGACACGTGTGTGTGTGTGTGTGTGTGTGTGTGTGTGTGTGTGTGTGTGTGTAAACGTGCAACCCATTTAGGAAATTTTATGATAGCTCCTCAGGTAGGATTTGTGAAGTTAACTTTCTGAGGGATGTTTGAGAATTTAACATGTCTTACCTTTATCTAAGGAAATATCTAAGCATTGTTGAAAATCTTTATAAAAACATCAATGTGTCTTGCTAAAACATATGGCTCATATACTGATCAATGACATAATTATAGCAAAAGTATCCTAACGTACTCTATTGCATAAGTACACATTTTCTAGACAATCACAGGAAAAAAAATCAGCATTAAAGCACAGTAAATATTCATATAACTACGTAGTAAGTTTTAGAAAATAGGTAATTATTCATCTACATAATTCTTCCCTGAGTCTAAATTATTACATCTTTCACTCTCCCTTTGTATAGTGAATTATTTATTTATATTTGAGTATTAAAAGCTTTTATCAAAATCAAGAAAAGTATTTAGATTTAAGAAATGCTATTAAATTAGGATAAATATAAAACAATATATGGTTAAATATGATGTTTTTAACATACAAATTTTATCTACATTTCTAAATTTTATTTTATTTTAAAATATGTAAAACTAATTCATGCAGAAAGAAATGAAGAGAACGCAGAGGTACAAGTAAACAACTTAAATATGGAAACTGCACTCACACATGTCTCGAAAGAAGATATATAGGGTCAAGATGTGGATTGCATAGTGAATTCGTTTTGTGGAGAGTACAGTACTGTTGAAGTGATAGGCCTGAATAGTTGCTCTCCACCAATTCCTGTATAGAAATCTTCTGCTCAACATGATGACATTAGAAATGGGGTCTTTCAAAAATTAACTCATAAAGGTAAATTTCTCATTCCTCAGATAAATTTCATTACAGAAGTAACTTAGAGAGTTAGCTAGCCCTTCAGCCACATAGAGCAAGAGGCTGAAATCTGTTTATAGAACACAACCTTTCTCCAGAACAAGGCCTGATGTTGGACTTCTAATCTTCTAAAATGGCCAGGAATAAATTTAGGTTGTTTGTGAAATCTGGTACCTTGTGTTTTGCTGTAGATGCCCAATGAACTGAGAGAAGCTTCATTCCATTTTAAAGAACAGGAATTTTAAAGGTATGTTATGAGTCTATGGCTATAAGACCTCCAAAATTAAAAACCAAAAATATTTCACTGGGAGTGTTATCCCAGCATTTTAGAGAAATGTGCCTTTAGATCCCCAACAATAGAAAACGTGGTTATTGAATCACACAATGTTTCATTCCTGTGAATTCAGCACAACAAATTCATCACATGAAGTGAAAATCAAATTCTAAAATTTGTAATATAAGACACTAGATGAACACAAATGCATAAGAAGAAAGTTCACATTTGGCACAACTTGGAATATTCTCCTCCCTGCCCATGGTTAAATTCAGCAGCCTCTGCCATGTTTTAAAATGTGTTCAGTTGTCCCATCCTATGAGCTAGAGCACAGACTCTCCAGCTTATTTTCATGGAATTTTCTTTCTAGCGCCTAGCTCCACAAATGTCTGTGTTACCAATGAATTTACCCAACATGCCTGTGAATAGCAAGCCCCCATCACGTAGCTGTCTCGTTCAGTGTCTGGTGAAAATGCTTTTGTTTCCACTATGGTGAATAAATCTGAGAAAAAGAAAACACATTTGCTTCTAGTTGTGCCCCAAAAAGATTTTTTTCTCCTCTAAGAAAACAAACTTCTAAGCGGCCAATCCTAGATATTCCTTCACATACTTGCATTCAAAATTTTGCATTTTCTGACAACATTTCTCTAGAGCTTTAGCTTTGATTAAATATTTACACTATAATGAGCACATCACCCTTCCAGTTAACTTGCAACTGCCAGAGGAGATGTACAAGACAGGAAAGAAAATACACAGTCCCGAGTTTTCAATTGTTTGAGAACCCAAGCGTCTCTCCAAGTTTTTGTTTTGTTGTGATTTTGTCCATTTGCTGTTTGTTTATTTTCTGTTTTTCTTATAAGACCCTTGCTAGCTCATCTCGTGAAGACTTCTAATGGCTCTTGTCTGTACACTAAGCTTGGCCAGATGGTTCACTTTGAACAGGGGACATTGGTAAATATGGGATAAACAGAAGCTTAAGGATCCCTTGCAGGTCAGAGTTTTTTCTCAGCATTCCTGGGAGCAGTTTTCCCGCTCTGAAGAAGCCCAGGTTAGCTGGTTAGAAGCAAAAGTATGAGAAGACCAACTGTCCCGGAAGAGCTTCAGGCAGCACTTAGTCACTGGATCAAAGACTGCAGTTCTGGGATGGATGGAGAGGAGACTAGAGGGAAGGCTGGGAAAAACCATTCCAAAACCCAGACCCACACAATTCTAAACAAACATAATGTGGCTGTTGTGTGAATCCACTAATATTTGGGATGGTTCATTACACAGAAAACACAAGCTAACTTAAAATGGAAGTGACAATTAAAGACATTAAGATTTAAAATAAGGCATAAATATATATACATATACATATGTAGCTGTTGCATATAATTTAATTTATCAAGTCAGTTAGGAAGAAAGAATAGTTATCTAAAATACCTTCTACATTTTCATCAGTTTACAGAACCTCTTCTAGGATTAAATTCTTGTTAGACAAATATGAAACCTGATTTCTCTGATCAAATGATGGAAGATAATGGACCATCACTATGTGACTAAGCTTAGGGTCTTGCTTTTGCTCTTGGAGAGAGCTCAGTGCTCTATCCATCATTGTGTAGATGGGAAGCTAGCTCTAATTTCCAATTTTCTTCATATTTCTAAAATATGGGGGTCTTTCCCAGAGTTCCTTGTTTCTACATACACTAATGTGCACTTTTCCCCCTTCTTTACTTCCTTGTTACCAGATAAACATATTAAAATAGATCAGCTCTCTGATGATAGAGATTTTAGATCCTGCTTTCTGAAGTGCCAAGTGCTACACATCCACAGAGGGAACTTTGTGTGTGATTCAGAGGAAGAAAATGTGGTACTCCAGAGCTCAGAAACTAGTCATAATATTTAATAAAATATAAACTGCCAATAAATAAAACCACATAAAAGTGTCCTTTGTATATTTTCTTTAAGCAGAAATAACCCACAGAAGGTGAAATCTGAAAACTAACAGAAAGAAAGAGTATGATAAGAAACTGGATAAAAACCACTCGCTGTCATAAAGTGTGACAATCATTTGTCATGTGTCCACACCCTGTTGGTACTTCCCTGGTCCCAGTGGGACCCCTGGAGGAAAACGTACAGTGAGAGAGGAAGTCAAGCTCTTGGCCTAACAGCGCCTGTTATAATTGCACTGTCCATAAAGATGTTTGCATTTGCCTTTCAGGAATGTTTTTCTAACTAGCAAGACAGTTAACCATCTGAAGGCTGGCTTCTCCTAGAGTAAATATGAATTAATATAGGGCGTACTCTGAGTGCTAACGGAGCAAGTTATTTTCCGTCTAAATAAAACCCAATAACAGAGTCTATAAAGCAATCAATTTAAATATATTATTTAGTTCTCATTAATTGGATACATGTATCATTAACACATTAAAAGCATTCTTTCAGTGGATAGCAGACTATAGAGTTCCTAGAACAAACACAATTTTAAAGTATTTTGATTAATAGAGAGCAAGTATTTACCAATGATTTGTATGTCCTTGCTGCCAATCATTCCCCAGCCTTCTTGCACCTATGCTACATCCCTTGATCATTTCAGAATGTGTGAGAGCAAATGGAGGGAATATGAGTCATTTCCAGGTGAAAACACCTCAAGGTCAGGGATCTGCCAATTCTTCGTCACCTCCTGTGGTTACCAACAGCACTGCGTGTTGGAATTCCAAGGACTATGAGTGGCTATTCAGAGTGCCAGAATCATCGATCTCATGTAGAAAATAAGCTATCGCAATTTTATTTTATTTTATGCTATTTAGTTTTAAAAGCTAATGTTCTATTACAACATGACATGACCTATCCTGACCTGTACAGACAGCTAACCTTTTATTGCACCAGATGAGGAGAGCTTAAATATAAACACAGGAAGTATTTCACCATTTACCCACATTATTTAAAACAAACTGTGTTTTTAAAACAAACAGAGGAATATTACCATCACAAAGCATCCTTTTTTGAAACTCAGTAAATGCACCTTTCATTCAAATATCATTTGTTTTTTTTAAATTTTGTCATTTTGCTGAACAAAAGTTTAATCATTGAATAGTAGAGACTTCTAATTAGCATTTGCAAATCATAAATGCAGATAATTTAAAAAATGGTAAAAAAGATTGCTAAACCATAGCAATCTAAAGGTCACGCAGCGATGATGTCCACTTTACCTGTCTTTCGGTGAGATCGAGGTTCACTGCTATCTCATATCTTCTCAGTCTGGTCAAATAATTATGATGGGCAAATTCTGCCTCGAGTTCTCTGATCTGCTCTTTGGTAAAAGCTGTTCTTTCCTTCCTAGGTTTGCTATTCACTTCTGACTTGTAATTTCCTTCCTGGGAATCTGGGGGGGAGTGAAAGAAGATTAGTGTTAATACAGTCAGGCAAATATGTGCGATCACATCATTCACAGTTAGTGAATAATACTTCTCCACGTGCTTTGCTAGACAAGGGAGTCATAGTGAGCAAAGACAATAAGACTGATCACAAGGACACAGGGTGAGATAGGTTTTCTTCTCTCTCTCTCTTTCTTTCTCTTGGTTTTCTGGTAACTCATAACTCAATTGTTCTTTATAAATCTATAAAATATAAACACAATTTTTTAACTTCTAAAATGGTCCTGTGATAAGACAATAAACCAAACCCTCATCAAAAACAATTGTAGAAATAAAATGTTGTCATGCTACATGTACATAAGGTCTAAGTATAAGTGAATATGGAATCCTCAAAGAAGTAATAATTGTGTATACGATTATTTTATCATACAAATTACTTGGTGACTGGATCTAAAGTCCAAGGTCATGGGTCCAGAGATAAAAACCCTAAGAGGTTTAGTGATTAACAGTGATTTTTACTCTTAAAGAGGACCTAAGTTCCATTTCCAATATTCACATCAAATGGCTCACAACCATCTGTCACTCCAGCTCCAGGGGATCAGATATCCTCTTCAGGCCTCTATGGGCACCTGCTCACATGTACACACACACAGATATAAATAAACATAGTTAAATAAATAAATAAATAAATAAATAAATAAATAAATAAATAAAAAAAAAAAAGCAGTTAAAGCTCAGACAAAGCATGTGAAAAGTATCTAAGAATTTACTGTCACGTTTATTTTCATTTTAGTTCCTTGATTAAGACAGCTGTGGTTTTCTCTCATGGCACACACTGCCTAGCTCAACATGGACTGTATGAACAAAAGTATGCCCATGTGACTTATATGCAAGAAGTTTTAATTATCTACTGTACATGCAGTGGAGCAGCCACATGTACCAAACATCAATTCTCCATATCAAATCTTTAACACCATGTAAAATTACAACAGTAATTTGGAACGTAGCAATCCACATTTCTATTCAGGAATTAATACAACACAATGCAGAATATTTTATTTAGTTTTTTTAATATTCCTGAGATGTAGGCTTGAAGGTGTTTTCTATAAGCTAAAAAACAGAATGTGCATAATATAGGAAAGCTAATCTGCATTCATCATGTAGACATGGATAGCAGCCATATCCAGCTCTAGAAGGCCATGTCACATTTATCCTCAGTGAAATACCAACATCATCAATAGAATGTCAGGCAAATCTTCTTCTGAAAATCATTGCTGGTTTGTACTTGATGTTTATCACGTATACATTATTTGTGATATACTATCTAGTACAAGGAGCTCTCCCATGAGCCCAGGTAAAAGTGTCACAGGAATAATAATGACTAATTGAAAATATAAACACAGTATCTTAATTGCTCTTTAATTACATAAATATAATACAATACTGTTGAGAAATTATCTCTTCATCCACAGTTGCTTTGTATCCAGTGATGCTTGTTGATACCAAGAAATAATAAATGAGTTTTTTTTTATTATTCTTTCCCTTTCCATAATCCTAAAGGAAATCTATCTGGTATAAGGAGGGCACTGCAAAATGGAAACCCACTAGACCGGAAATGTTAAGGCAAGCAAGTTTGGTTGAATCTTACCCACATCTCAGCTGGCCAAATGTGATGTTCTCACACTGCAGCACTAGCAATGGTTTCTCACCTACGTCTTGGCACACTGGCTATTCCTTTCATGTTAAAATGTCACACAGGAGGTTTCCTTGGCTGGTCATCATTTATGACCATATTTCCAAGATGTCACTTAATTTCCATATTGACTGGGATCCCCACCCTGGCCAGTGAAGGTCAGTTTTCCCATCCAGGTCAAAGGATGTTTTGTGAAATTCAGCCTGATTACACCTTAGGATGCCACTGGAACTAGATGAGTTTATAATATGTGACAGCTCACAGGTAGGCATGTTTACATGATGCCAACATACTTGGCTCAAAGTAGAACCCAGAGATCATCACACTGTTTTTAAGGTACATGTTTGACAGCACCCACATTAATGCAGCATTGAGCTGTTCTGGGTGTGAATAAAATTTCCAAGTGATCACTTTTTTTTTTGTCCTATGGGCTGTTCTGCAGATATTAAATTCAAGTCCCAGCATGGAATATTCAGCTTCAAGTCCTTCCCAGGACCATCCATGTTCACATGAATCAAGAGTTTTGCCAGCTTGCAGCCACTCTCACTGAGATCTTGGCTTGTGGCTATTTGTAGGAAACAATGGTCTTTTTCCTTCAGCTAAACAACTTTGGAAGCTGATGGCAAAGCAGCAGGTTTTTCTCCTGAGTTCAGTTTGAATGAGTTGTGGTTCATGTAGTTCAACTTGAGTGACTCACGGTTCACCCATTCCCATAAGTAAGCATGAATGAACAAATTCACATGGAGAGAAACCTATTAACCGGTATTTATTTTTCTTTCTTTGACATCGATCTCCTCTAGCTTTTGAAATAGTCCAGAGTATTTCATAAATACATCACATACATACAAAATTTGTGATGGGCTTATACTCACAATCATTGTGACAAGAAATATTCTGCAGCAAGTTTATATAGCCAGTGACTGGATTTAAGCAAAAATCTAGCTATAATTCAGTATTTCAATCCAAAAACAATTTATGGAATGACTGAATACCAAAGCAAAATTGCAAGGAAGAGAAGTCCATTGAACAAAATGAAGTGAGCTAGCATACTTATATTTTCAAAAATCACAGACGTTATCACTGAGTTGAAGCTAACACGAAGGGCAGTTGTGTGCTTCTTGGAGAGGAATAGCAATCCAGTTAGGAAACTCCACTGTCCCTTTATCCCCTGTACACTTTCCTGGTGGGACATAGGATTCTGCTATTCGATTAACCCACAATATTCCTAATCTTCATTTGAAAAATGATCTTTAGAATTTTACCTTTTGTGCTTGCATTTCCTGTAACCTTAAATTTAAATTATTTCTTTATGCTTTCATGTTATCACTTGCTAACCCTAATTCCCCCACTATTATCACCTGACTGCCTATTCTTTGCTGGAAAATGGGTGGAAGTTTGGATGAGGCATTTGGCAAATTTCACATCAGCCTCCATATGTTTCACAGCTGTTTCAACTAAGGCAAACCTCTGTCTTCTCCAGCCTCCCACATCCTCTGCCAAGTGGTGGTGTTGAGGGGGAAATCTGGAAACTGCCTTCTTTTCTTCTCTACCACCATAAACACAACCTCAGCATTTCCAGACTAGATCCCAGTGTAGAATATTACAACTGTTGTTTTTCATTTCAGATACTTTTATGTTCCAGTGGGCGCACCTTAGCATTCTTGTTGCATTGAGGGTATGTTGTCTTATGTCTTCAGGTACTTTGGCAGGACCAGATCCCTAACCTTTGGTTCCTGGGACTTTGCTAATTGAAGAAGTCTGTACTATGTCTGTAAGGGACTGAAACTGCCCTCCAAGGATCATTTCTGTCTAGTGTTTAAACTGTTCCACGTGTGATATTTCATTTCCCTTAGTACAAAAGGAAGCCAAAAGACAATGATTTTTTTTAAAGACAAGTGATATAAAGGATCAATATGCTCATGCCTGGTAAAGAATGCTTTTTAATATAAGATAAATAATAAAATATGGTGAGTATAGAACCTATAATTTAGCTATGTCTATAAAATATTGAAATGGAATGATTTTATTTTAGAACGACAAATAATTCCAATTTCCAGAAATATTTCAACATCAATTCATCTATTCCCATACCCAAAAGAAAATAGTGAATTAATCCAAGTTCAAAGATGTTTCTCTAGGGATCTGGAAGACAGAAACAGAGGGAAGTTGCAAAAAGTAACACTGCAGACTTGTTTCTAAACAACACAAATTTAATAAATGATACAAATTTAATAAATGAATTAGGTTTGAACCTTTTGAAAACAAGCAATTCAAAATTTGCATTAGAAAAATTCATGCTCCTAAGTCCTGACACTTCATCTATGGATGGTTTCCCGGGGCAGGTAATGGCCCGCTGTGGCCCCTGACTGCATTCCTGGAATATATTGGGAAGCATTATAATTTATTTCTTTGTTTATTCTTGCTTCCTCCTGTCCCCTTTGTAGTTTTAAGATGGCAGTTAAAGGAATTTTGGCCAATTTGAGTAAAAAACTGTTCCATCATTCCATTACTTGCTTGCTTTTGTGTGACTATCAATGTATGGACTCAGTTTTCTTTACTGACCATTCTTAGTAAAACTCCTTGAATTTACATAATGAGGGATTAGCAAGAATTTCAATTTGGATCATTGCCCATCACTATGTAGTACTTCCTGATTGGAGGAAAACAACTCAATGGTTCTTTTTCCATGGCAAAAACACAAAGTGAAATCCAAAAAGAAGTAGATACATTGACAAAATTTAACTTTATGCATAATATTATCCATTCTAAATACACTGAATACAAAGTATTTTAGTAAAACAACAACAAAAAAGGTCAAAAGCCTGAAGACACAAAATGTTTATGTAATTCCTTTATTGAAATTTGACATAGATTTGATTTTGACTCTTCTCATTACAGATTTCCAGTTACTTAATTCAATATTCACACTAGCATACATTTTCTGGGTAAGATGTTATGCAGTTATAGACATAGCGGCAGCAGAATTGCCACAAGCTGGAGGCTAGTCTGATCTCAAGAATGAGATTCTGTCCAAATAAAACCAAACAACAAACAAATCAACTCTGGTTACAAACATACATAATGGTATACACCTGTAATCCCAGGACTCAGGCATTAAGACAGAGGATGAAATAATACAAAGAAAAAGCTGATAGAAAAGAGGAAAGGTGGGAGGGAGAGAAAGCGAAGAAAGGAGGAAGGAACGACTGATAGCAGATACTTAGAATTGTATTTATGCCTCTTGCTGCATTTTGTATAGGAAACACCAACTACAAAATATCTATACATATATACAACACTTGTGGTTGGGTTGTACCAAAGGCAAAGATCTCTATTTTGTGGGCCACACAATCCCCAATGAAGAAATTCTGGACATAAAACTTTCCATTGCATTCTCCTTCACCATATTAGTTTAAAGAAGCACCTCTTTTATGGATTCTGATCAAGCTCTTCTTGCTCCTTGTCAAATATTACAGTATCCTGCTGCTCTAGCAATGTTCTCTTTCATCCACTAGAATGTGCATTTGATGCTAACCATTGCCTACCATATTAAGACGTTGGAGGTAAATCCAGCTAGCGCTCTTCTTTGCTTGTTCATTTCAAAGGAAGAAGAAACATTGACGGATTCTGCAAGAGCACTCAGTGCTCTGCCCATGCACTCCATTCACATCCTATACAGCTTTACATCAGCCAGTTGATGGAGTTGCGTAGTATTATCGCATCTTCCAGGAGATGGGGACAGAAGGAAGCTATTTTCACAAGTTAAGGACTGTAAATGACTCGGCAGTGGCTAGAATATTGTTACCTTTTTGATTCGCAGCTCTCAATAGAGTGAAAGAAATGTGGCTTTTTTACGACATAAGACAACATATGAATATGCAGTGCAGTTCTAGAAAGTTTGTCCCAGTTCTTTTAGTAACTTGGTAAATCCCTTGTATGCGTGGGAGACAGGCCAAAGCTGCTTTCATAACTATAGTCAGTCGATGTCATCTCCACGTAGCTTGTGTTTACTTCATGTCTCTATGTCCCTGTTTTGTCCTATTTTCATAGTGACTTTATTATATTCTTGCAGTACTAACAAAATCGAGCCTTCCATTTTTCTTTATGTCTGCTTTGCTTCTTCTCTAGACTGTAGGAAATGAATCATATGGAATTTCCTTATGAGTCTGTTTCCGGCGCTATAGACTGGATTCTGAAACTGCTGGATTTTCTTCCTCATGCTTTATTTATGGAGAATGACTTGCTCTGATTAGTTTACCTGAACTTCAGTTTCAAACCAAAGAAAGCATTAATCATTACTTCTGTATATTGGTTCTCAAATGGTCTTCTGCACAGCTCCCATAATCAATTGAAACAGTGATAAATTATTAATTATGATGTGTATCTGTAATGACATCTTTAAGCATGCTCAGATATAAAAGTGCCTAATAATGTGTCAATAGTGTAAAGTTTAAACCTAAAAGAATGAGGAGTATGATCAAAATACATCATATGCTTATGAGAATGGAAGAATGAAACCCATTGTGTATAATAAAAATGTCAAAAATAAAAGACAACTAATTTATAGCTACAGAGTTGGATATTATACCACAGGAAGGAATAAATTATACACAACTAGTATTTTTTAAACCTCAGTACCATTGTCATTCTGAGATAGAAAATTATTGTCAGATTAAAGTCCACTGAAACAAACATTCCAAATAAAGAGCTCCTTGACAGGCTGTCTTGGGCATTGCAGTGTGTCTAAGGAGGCCTAATCACTACTCACTGTACACTCAGGGGAACCTCTCCCTTTAGTGCAGCCAGATAAATTATAAGATTTTCAGTTACAAAATGAATTTTATGTAAACAACAAATACAATTCTAGTATATCACAAGTAGTGAGTAGAACATACTTATATAAAAAATATTGTTTATTGATTGGAAAATATTTTAATTGGCTACATCTGGAAACCTAACTGAGACATCTAAAAAGGTTTCTAGGTATTGCTAATAGACTCTAAGAAGAAAAACACTCTCAGTTGAGAGCCACTGTGTGCAAGTAATATCTGAGGCAGAATACCAATGATTTGACATTTCACAATGGTCTTTAGATGTGACCAATGCAATTTATAAATGTGAGTAACTCATGTGTAAACAACATCATTGTTGTCATGTGATTGTATCAGGTGTCCTGCCAATTAGTGGCAGTTGTTAGCAGACAAAATTACTCAAGAAGAGGCGATTGTCAAAGCTAACTTATATAACTGGATGAGTGCATCTAATTACTTTGGAGAACAGAAATTCTGTGCCACTTTCCTGGGCTATTCCTTTAGTGGTGTGATAGTGTCAGCTGATTTCACGAGGCATCATTATGTTCCTACCCTACATAAAGGCACACGATAACTAACCTTAAATCAACTATTTGATGAAATATTTTAATTAACTAATACTGTTTGAACTAATAAGCATTAATTTGATATAGAATTTATAAATTATCTCTTCTATGTTCTGTGTTTAAAGCGAGAAAATGTCCTTTGCATATATTTTATGGCTTCCGGTTTTGTGATTTTATGGCATTTCTGTGTGTGAAAACCTGTGTGTCTCTATACCTGTGTGTGTTTCCTGTGCTTTTCTTTGGGTCTTTTTCTTCTATTTGTTTTCTCTTATCCTGGTTTGTTTGTTTTATTTTATCTTAATTAATTCTATTATTGTTTTAGTTTTTAGATGCCTGTTTGTATTCTTATGAGAGAAGGGAAAGAAGATGTGAATTTGGGTTAGTGGGGAAATAGGATCTGGAAAGATTTGGGGGAGGGGAAACTATAATCATAATGTAAATCTATTTTCAATAAAAAAGAAAGGAAGGGGGCCTCAAGGTATGACTGAAGGGCTCATGAGACACCCCCACAGTCACACAGTGTTTCTATATCTCTGGTGTCATTCAGTTTTAAAATCAACACAAATCCCTCCCTAAATATGCTTTACCCATTGATCATATTAACACAGATTGGGTAATGACACCATTAAACTATGTTACTAAATATAACAAACTGTTCAAACAAATTCATGATCATCCAAGATGCCAAATTCTTAGATATTAAAATTTAAGCATAGTCTCTGATACATACGTGCTATTCACCCACTATTACCTTCGTCTTCAGCTAACACAGAATTGAAGAAATTTGTCAGTCATTTGGAACAGGGACTGCATTTTGGAATCATTTAATAGTCATGAGTAGTCAATAGCTATGATTAGTGAAGGACTAATAATGAATTAAAGCTGTAGTAAGTGAAAGCTATACATTTAATAGACTCAGAAGCTAAAACACATTTTTAAGGTAAGAAAATTCATTTTTAAACTAAAACTCAATACAAACATGTAGGAAGTCTAGGAATCATACAATGACTAATAGTGTTTACTTTAGTTTGTAGAACAGATGAGCGACAACAGGATCTGTGTGCTTTTCCCAGCTAGTCTGGAAATGAATCTGAAGAGTGAGCTAGGATTTTCTAATGAAACCACTGAGGTGACGATGCTTTACAAGGCCCAGTGGGATTAGCGCATGAATTTTTGTTTCCTCTGAATATTTTGCAGGAAATTTGATGACTCTAATACAAATCTGTTATATACAAGAAACTGGAGATTGTGTGTGTGTGTGTGATTATTCTTTTTGAAATTCTAGTGAAAACTATTTAGATTTAGGGAGACATTAAGTTATACAAAATGTTTAACTAACACTCTTTCATAAATTTCTAATAAATCAAATGAAGAAATATTTATTACACAACATTTACAAGCCTACTCTACAAATATGCACTTTTTTAAAAAAATACCATTTGTATATAATTTTGTTCATAAGTATGAGTTGGGAAGTAAATCACTTAGATATTTTAGACACTAAAATGATCATATTGAAAAATTAGTAACCAATGATTTATATATTGATTTTGCTTTGAAGTCGTAGTACCAGTGTCAAATTATATAAAACATAAATGGTACATGAAAGTAACAAGGTAAGCATTACTTTTAATTGCAAGCAACCTGAGGGTCTGATCCTGGCAGCCAACATTATCTTTGTTTGCTTGTTGCTGGTACCATGGAATTCTCTGTGATCAATTTCTCAAGCACAGCTACACTAATCAAAGGGAACCAGTCTTTGGGAGACTTAGCTGCATCATAATCAACCTCTGATACCGTGTGTCAAAGGATTCTCTAAATTATGAAGTCTGAACATTTAAAACTTACATTAATGGAATGCTTTTAAATTCCACAAATGGAAGTCTATTAAAGATGACTGAGTATAGTTGTTTTCTAAAAATGAGTTTGACAGTGAGCCTACCCTTTAGCAGCTGAACCATCTTCACAAGACTTGCACAAGTTCAAGCCAGATAGGTTCCAGCAGCAGTGAGAGGAGGAAGTGGACAAGGGATCCCACCCCTGGCCAGAAGCTATCAGCAACTGGTACCCTCAGGCAAAGGGAAAATCAGTTTTCTCCAATGGAGTGTGACTGTTTATATAGACATCATTCCAGGGCAGACCCTATGCCCAGCATGCCCAGGATGCCCAGCATGCCCAGGATGCCCAGCATGCCCAGCATGCCCGGGAAGCCCAGGAAGCGTTGCCAACACAAAATGAATTCAGTGGTATTTTGGGGAAATTTTTGTTTCATTTTGCTTTGTTTTGGCATGTTCCTTGTTGTTGATGGTGGTGGTTTCTCTTTGTTTGTTTGTTTGTTTGTCTTATTGGCCTTTTGCTTGTTTGAAGGGAAAATATGATCAAAATATATTGCATAAAGAAGTTTAACAAAATATAATCGGGAACTAATGGTGCAGGCCATAGGCAGAATATTTGTACATTTATAAACCCAGAGTTTTGATCTGCAGTGCTACATATAAACTTGGATTTGATTAAAATGTGGCCAATTAGGCTTAAAGGAGTACAAAATTTGAAAAATAATTTTTAAAAAATTGCAAAACACAAAAACCAACAAGTTCAATTTGATGTGCATTTTATAATTTCTTATAAACCATATAAAATATATATAGGTGAATTAAAATGATTTGTTCTGTCTTGGAATATACAAACTTAATAATTATTGCTATAGTTTGAGTTCTTTTGACACAAAGTCTCACTATGGATTGCATGTTGATCTTGACCTTGTTTTATAGCCTAAACTTGTCTTGAAGTCTGTATCCTCCTGCCTCAATGGCCTTACAAAGGATGGATAGAGAACGGTGAAGCTTTCTTCAGTTTAGCACGTGCATACATACATTTATATATGTGTGTGTGTTATTCTAGAATAATAATGATATTGAAATGTTACAGACTAATTTTATTATCTCCTTTCTCCTTTATTTCTATGTTTTTTTGAGGCAGGGTTTCTCTGTGTGACATTCCTGGCTGTCCCGGAACTCACTTTGTATGTCAGGTTGGCCACGAACCTCACTGAGATCTGCCTGCCTCTGCCTCCCAAGTGCTTGGATTAAAGGCATGCGCCACCACTGCCCAGCCTTTATTATCTCATTTCATAGGTAAAAGAATGTAATGATAATAATGACGCTTTGCAGTTTCATGAAGTGACATTTAGATAGAATATTGATGCTATAGTCCTTTCTAGAACTAGATATGCATACTCTTTGATAAAACTATTGCCTGGTGTACATATATGAAGAGCTTATTATCAAATATAGTTTGAAATATACATATAGTAGCAGTCAGTATTACATCATACTGTGGCTCACAAATATAAACACCTTCATTGAACTAAATACCTGAGCTATTACATACAAAGGATATGTGATTTTCTGCTAGAATATAATTTTCTTACACACTCACATGTTCTTTTGTGAAGCACATCTTTTTTTTTTATTGTTGTTTTGTTTTTTCGAGACAGGGTTTCTCTGTGTAGTTTTGGTGCCTGTCCTGGATCTTGCTCTGTAGACCAGGCTAGCCTTGAACTCACAGAGATCTGCCTGGCTCTGCCTCCTGAGTGCTGGGATTAAAAGCGTGCACCACGGTGCTGGAGAGGTCCTGAGTTCAATTCCCAGCAGCCACATGGTGGCTCACGACCATCTATAGTGAGATCTGGTGCCCTCCTCTTCTGGCAGCAGGTGTACATGCAAACAGAACACTGTATACATAATAATAAAATAATCTTAAAAAAAAAAAGCATACACCACCACTGCCTTGCCTGTGAAGCACATCTTAATGTGGTTTATTTTACATGTGAATGTATCCTCAACTTATCCTCAAGTAATTCCCAATTAGTAGAAAGACATTTTAATAAATATTTGTTCAATATCACAGTGTTTCAGCAAAGTTATGATTAACATTAAAATGATATGAGTTGCATATATTTGTTTCCAAAATTTACATATTTAGGATGGGAGCATGGTGCAGAGAAAAAAGCAGATCCTTTGAATCCCATAGATTTCAGATGGAAATTCCCAGGTGATGCTTGCCAACTGCGTGGTCTTCGAGGCCTGTTAAGTCACTTGAAATTAAGTTTCTCCTTCAACAGAACACACAAGTGACTGTTGTAAAGAGAAAAATTGAGATATGTAAAGTACATATATAAGATACATGGTATCCATTCAATATTGTACACCAATTATTAACAATATCAAGTTTAAATGTCTGTCTGTAAGATTTAATTAACCAGAATTCTACTGTCACTTTTACTGGATTTGTGAATTTTGTTCAAATCACCTGTTATTTCATATCTACTGTTTAGCACCATCTGTCATTAAATATGGAGTTGGTTTTGGAGAGGTGATGATTTTATTTTCCAGCTATTTTTACTACTGTGCATTTTTAAAAAGTGGCTGCCTTAATAAATTCTTTGCCAGTCAAAAAGGAGTAATTAAATTTGCTTTAAAACAGCTGGTGGCTTTGCAATTCATATGCTCTTAGATATTGCATAATTTTTTACACTTTACTATTAAAGAGTAAAGCCAAAAATCAAAACACAAATTATGTTATTCTGAGTCTGTGTGGCATATTTTTATTTTCAAAGTAAATGAAATTAAAATTTAAAAATCTGTTTTTGTGAGGTGTATATGAATATGTGTGCTTTTCAAAAATGAGTCTCACATTGGTTTAGTCAAGTTCATTCTATGTCAGTGTCCAGATACATAAAACACATCCTATTTTCTGGTTATCAATCACTTATACAATATTGAATCACTTAAACATAACTTGAGATTGATCATATTTGGTTATACGCAGGCGAAGTGGCCATGCTCTGCCTTGTGTAATTTGGCATTTGTTCACCATAAGGAATACCAAACCAACCAGCTGTAGTCAGGACAACGGGCCTTCACAAGTCCTAAGAGTCAAATCACTTGTTCCTAGATCTCCCTTAACTATCCCCAGGAACCCGACATTACAACTATTTCACGAGGCAAACCCTAGCACACAGAATTGGTCTTAAGATGATGAGTAACCAGCTAGGAATGGAAGAAAGTGAGTAAGATAAATAATGTGTAAGGAGCTTCCTTAGGACAGAGTGTAGTGGCCAAACAGCTACTCATAGTGATATCTAGTCTGACGACATTCTTCTCGCTTATGACTCATCATTCTTGCTCTGTTGACCAGAAAATCGATTTTCAGAAAGGAGGTGAAATTACAGAGGTGCTTATGCCAGTGTGAAGAACCGTGCTAAGAATTGCTACAGGTGTTTAATCCCTATGCAGGATATAGAACGCAATCGCCCTAGGTTGTTGCAGGGTCTAGAAATTGCCCACATATGTACATTTTCTTCTTTTTTTTGTCACATAAAATCATAAAATAGTTATTGCCAAGAAAAAAATCATCCTTTGATCTTCAAATATTATAATCTCACACAAGGAGAAAAAAATAATAATTTCAACCGCCTATAGCTGCAACTATTTCTTTTAAAGATGGATATTAAACATATTTTTGCTTCAAATACTTGTATGTTGAACTTATTTAAAGAAGTTACAGTTTACCTTGAGGTAACAATCCCTGAATTTATTGAGGGCTATCAGCAGAGAAAGGGTTTTCAAGCCATCTTTTGATACATGTGTGCTGCACTCCCTGTGTATCAAACATTCACGTGCCCACCTCTAGCAAGTGTCTTTCAAATTTAAAATACTAGAGACAGTCATCATTAGATAGCACCCAATCCTAACTTCTGGGCACTGTTTTATAGTACGCCTTCAACGTGTGCTCGTTCATGTATACATGCTTCCGTTTTCCGACTCTCAAAGGGACTCTTTGGTAAGGGGGTGCTTACCATGAAATATTCAGATCTAGAATGTTTTATGGCCAATGCTCATATCAATTCAATAAACAACAATAATAAACCCTAATGCCCCACTTTTGTAGGGAAAACAATGCAAATCAAAATGGTAGCAGATTTGGCATTTAAAGTTCCTTCTGCTAGAGGTTTATTAGCCTAGGATTACTGGCTCTTTGCTTACCTTACAGTATTTTTAGATGGAAAAATGATATGATGTATTTGACTTTAATTTATGAGCTTCCTTGAAAATGTATATAAAATTTATATTTGAAACATTTCTTTTTATTATTTTTTTTTAATTTTATAATTTAATTTAATTTTACATATCAGCCACAGATTCCCCTGTCCTCCCTCCTCCCGCTTCCCCCTCCCTCCAGCCCACCTCCCATTCCCATCTCCTCGGGGGCAAGGACTCCCATGGGGATTCAGCTCAGCCTGGTAAATTCATTGGAGGCAGGTCCAGTCCCCTCCTCCCTTCACCCAGGCTGAGCAAAGTGTCTCAGCATAGGCCCCAGGCTCCTAACAGCCAGCTCATGCACTAAGGACAGGTCCCGGTCCCACTGCCTGGGGGCCTCCCAAACAGTTCAAGCTAATCGACTGTCTCACTTGCTTGCACACACACACACACACACACACACACACACACACACATCTGTTT
The DNA here is from genome assembly GCA_902168425.1 of Peromyscus attwateri. Lineage (NCBI taxonomy): Eukaryota > Metazoa > Chordata > Mammalia > Rodentia > Cricetidae > Peromyscus > Peromyscus attwateri. The sequence goes on from CABHPP010119492.1 coordinate 40,733, forward strand.
TCTTCCTCTCTGAAATATACAGTTTATCCACAGATTAAGATTCTCTTTTGTAACATAGAAAACACTTTCAACTTAAGTTTGACAAATATGCTGAAATTTAGTAAAAGCTATGATGTGAAAATTTTAGTCTTCTGACAGTATCATAACTTACTTTATGCTTATTATCAGTTTATATGTTCTCTAGCATGCATTAACTATAAAGCAATGTTTTATTAAAATAGTATATATGAGTATGTGAGATAAGTTTTCACAATGGAAAGGAAAAGTTCTAGAATTCATAATGAGCATCATATCACAAATTTGAGGAGATTTCCCTGGATTATAAATTTAAAAATCAAAACAATGAAAAAGTAATATCCAGAAAATAAAAAAATTGTAGATGAATTAGTAGAACATATATCCTTCCTACCCCTTTACATACTCTAGCCTTACTCAAATCTTGTTATCATGAGCTATTTTGATGGTTCTGAAATATATCAGCATATGTAACAATATGCAATTTATATACACTTTATCCAAACATTAAATGTGCTCCCGTCACAGGCTTATACATTTTGAAAATTAATGCTATGAATATAGGCATTATTCTAAACCACAAAAAGCTTAAACTTTGCATGATGTTGAATAATAACACTTGATTATTAGAATAATCTTTGATTTAGATATTTCAATAATTCAGTAAGGAATAAATGTGTTTTAATTTTAGGTTAATAGACTTGATAAGCATTATGCTGTAACAATTTGAGTTTTCTGTTGTAAGGCAGTCATAATACAGTTCTCACAAATTTGTGTTACTCAAACATTGAACATGGATGTTGGAAGAATACTCTGTTTGCCTCATGAACTCACCATCATAGTACCCAAGGAAAGTTTTCATGCCTGGCATAATAAGTAAAAGATGCTCACAAGCATATAGCTCAAGAATTATTCATATGGACTTGCTCAACTATCATGAATATTTTGCTTATATTATGTAAGAGCCTATTTTGATGGTCCAATTTCTTTGTTGTGCCATTCACATGACTTCCTTTCCTAGGCAAGCGTATATATCAGCATAGACATTCTGAAGGGATGTGATCTAGGCCCTAAAATGTAGAGAGGCAAAACTCAATTCTATGGAACATGAAAGTCAAGCTTCTAGAATGGTTACTGCATGTGACAATGTCATGTGACTGAAACATTGTCATTATTTGTAAAAACCAATAATAAATTATGAAAAATTTAATTATTCTCAGCTTTCCAAATGTGCTACAATGTAATTTCTCACTTTAAAAGGCAATTTATGAAACAACAGGTCCTTTAAAATGTGTACACTGAAACACAAGGCTTTTTAAAAGAATATCATACACAACTTAGACCATTTTCCTATAAAGAAGTGAAGTCAGAAGTCTTTCATATTTTTAATTTCTCAGTTTACAGACCATGCTTTCTAGTACGCATAAAACAAAAATTAAATAAAAGAAATATAATAGTGCCAAAAGAACTTTGTTTACCAGCTCATTGAGTAGGGAAATCTGTACTTTAAAATGCTGACTATTAAGCTGTTAATCTTTTGAGCCTAGAAACAATTCCATGTCAATCAAACCCATCCTTGATGGCATACCTTTCTCTTTTTATTACATACATACTTGCCAGGTGGTGGTGGTGCACGCCTTTAATCCCAGCGCTCGGGAGGCAGAGCCAGGCGGATCTCTGGGAGGCCAGCTTGGTCTACAAAGTGAGATCCAGGACAGGTACCAAAACTACACAGAGAAACCCTGTCTTGAAAAACTAACTAACTAAATAAATGAATAAATACTTGTTGAAAAGTCAGAAAAGAAGAGAGTCTTCAAGAGATAAACAATATTTACTCCTCTGAGGTAGCAAAACATGATGTATTTACAACTAAAACACAACTCCCTAAAAGCAACATTTTATTGAATGACGTTAAAGATGAGTTTAAAACATGGTGTACAGACATAAGAAAAAAGGAGAGCCTTCTCCTTCTGGAAATACAGCCAGTTGCTCATAGAGAATAGTTTTTTTGCTGTTGCTGAAGGGAAAACAAACAAAACAGAATAAAAAGTGAGACCGATCTGTTCCAGCAGATAAATGAGGGGCTGTGTCTGGAAGGATCGGGATGGTTCTTTCTGAAGCTGCAGAGTCACCGCAGGACAGAAAGGAAAGGAGAAGAGGCCAGAGAATAGGATCTGGGTCCTTTATTGTTGTCATTAAAGTCTTACATAAAACTGTCTCCACATTCCATAAAAATGCCATGGTGCTTCAGGAAAAATGCAGACCTGAGACAATAGTTTATTTTGGCTGCAATTAAAGTTCCAGAACTGAAGAGTTACTGCCAGAAATAGGAACCAGCTTTGAGAAAACTTTCAGTGACCTAGGATGTAACAGAAGTGCTCCAACAGTCACACTCTGGAGCTTGGGGTCTGAATCAAGGCTTCTTTGTTACGACCTGGAGGCATAATTAATCACCCAGAGGAAGTGAAGAGCATGGGCTTGGAGTCTAGTTACCCAGGGAATTCCCTCTTCCTCTGGCACCCACTTGCCAGCACAGCTATAAAACAGGAGCAGAAATGTTGCACTCTATAAAGGATTAATCAGGGCTGATTTACATGAAATTAGATTATTCAGAAGCTAAGATATCCGGGACCCCAGTTCCAAAGGCACTCCTGCAGTTCTCTGAGAAACACTCCTCAACTTCCTCCTGCATTTCCCTGACTTTCCCCTTCAAAATGTGGAGTTCCCCATAGGCTGTGCTTACTCAGAATTTTCCCACAATTTCCAAATCTTACACAGGTCATAATTTTCAAGATTAATAGCCACTCAACAAATATTCATTGAATACTTATAAAGCAAGGTATTATGTTAATCCTCAGGAAACAACAATATAGCAATGGAGTTTCTAAAAGTAGCGTTCTGAGCAAAGGCAAGAGATAAAAGTAAATACAGTTATAGCTTTAAAAATCAAACAATATACTTAGTAGCTGAAAAGATGAACATAGATAATCAAAACAGGAAAAGAAATTGCAGAACTCAAGGATTCATAAAAGTTTTTTTGATGGCTGAGGATGTAGCTCAATTGGTAGAGTACTTTCTTTGTATGAACTAGACTCTGGGTTTGAATCCCAGCACCAAATAAATAAAGTATGGAGGTACGTATCTGTAATCTCAGCATCTGGGAGCTAGAGACAGGAGGATCAGAATTTCAAAGTTAGCCTCAGCTAAGTAGTGACTTCAAGGCAAGTAAGGTTTGCCTGAGACCTTGTCTCAAAACAAAAACTAAAAGCTACTTAGCCCTCTCCAGATTCTAGCTGGATAAGTGTAGTATTTTCCTGTCATCAAGGAATCCTCTCTTTGCAGTAGAGATCATTACAGAAAACCACAAGTGATAATGATGCCAAGTTGTGGAACTGAATCACACCTGATACACACACAGCTCCTGCAGCTGAGCTCAGGAATCATTTTAGAAGAGGAAGCAGAAAGATTGTAAGCAATCAGGAAGTTAGCTGTAAGAATGTGTCTCCTAGAAATATCAAAGAAGCTGCACTCATTTGTCTCATCAACATGGCTGCCTAAACAAGACCTGGATAAGGATAAGCACCAAAAGATATTCTAAGAGAGAAGTGGGGGAAACTCAAGAGGCCTTCATCTTAGACAAGAAACTACAGGCAACTAAGGAATGAGGAGAGCACGAGAAACAATCTTCCATAGGGAAGAGAAGGCCAATGGTTATCAAATACCAACTGGCCAGCCTTGAAAACATACAGACAAGTAACATTATACCAACTGAGCACACTGTAACCAGTAATATTTGTATAATTTGGAATACACATACACACACATGTATCATCAATTAAAGAAAAAGAAGTTAGGAATTTGAGAGCAAGGGACTGATACATAGGAGTAGTTAGAGGGAGGAAAAGGGGGGAGATGATGAAATTATAATATGATCTCAAGAAATTATAATAAAGAGATCAAAAATTGAAAGAAACAGAGAAAGATTTCATGAAAAAAATACATATATTTGTGATGGTTCTTAAAAAGAGGGAGTTGGGAGAACTCCTTAGAAGATGGGAGAGTTTTT
>CABHPP010119493.1:0-56159 GCA_902168425.1 Peromyscus attwateri
GAGGAGGGAGAACGGGGGAATCTATGGCTGATATGTAAAGTTGAATTATATTGTAAAATAAAATAAAATAAATTCAAAAAAAAAGAAAGCTCTCTGATGACAATTAGGATAGTCATCAATCTGATTACAGGAGAAAGCTAGTTCAGACACCCTCTCCACTATTGCTAGGAGTCTTACCTGGGGTCATTCTTGTGTATTCCTTTGAATTTCTCTGGTACTAGGTTTTTCCCTAACCTCAAAATGGCACCCTCTATCAAGATATCTCTTTCATTACTTTCCCTCTCTATCCTGACTCAACCATACCAATCCCTCATGTTTCCATCTCCCCTTCCCCTCCCCTAAACTCTCTTGCCCCAGTTTGCCCAGGAGATCTCATCTATTTTCCCCTCCTAGGGAAACCCATGTGTCCCTTTTAGCATCCTCCTTGTTACCTAGCTACTCTGAGGCTGTGGATTGTACCCTGACTGTATATACTTTGCTTTACATCTAATATCCGCTTACGAGTGAGTACATACCATGTTTGTCTTTTTGGGTCAGGGTTACCTCACTCAGGATGATTTTTTTTTCTAGTTCCATGCCTGCAAATTTCATGATGTCATTGTTTTTTACCACTGAGTAATATTCCCCTGTGTAAATGTACCACATTTTTATATGCATATTAGTCATTTGGATACTTTGGAGAAGATTTATTTAAGTCTTTTGTTCATTTTAATAGGAATATTTGTAAGTTTTCTGTTATTTTTCTTGTTTTCTATTTATCTTAATAATTTCCTAATATGTTTTATCAAGTAACAGTTTATTAAACATGATTTATAGTTATTTTATTGTGTTTAAAGTTTGTCTTTTCACTTACCTTATTATTACTTACGATGTGCAAAAGCTTTTCAATTTATTGTTGACAGACCTACACGTTTCCTTTCATTGTGCCTTAGTTACTATTATGTTGCTGTGATCACATATCATTTTCAGAAGCAATTTATAGAAGGAAGAGTTTATCTGGGCTTATAGTTCCAGAGGGATAATGGTCTATTATGTCTGGGAGACATGGCAGCAGGTGGACATGTTAGCTGGTGTAGCAAACTAAGAACTTAGGTCTTTAGTGGCAAGCACTTCAACAGAAAAGGAAAGGAAAGAGGCTTTGAAACCTCAAAGCCAGGTACCGGGTTGTACTTCCTCAAGTAAGGCTATACTTAGTAGATTTCTCCAAACAGTATTGCCAACTGGTGAACTGTGTCCTTTTAGAGAAAACTGTGTTGAAGTATGTTCTCTTCCCTCCCTTATAACCCACACCCCTGCCTCCAAAAACTCCCTCCACAATCTCTCTCCAAGTCTCTTTTCCTCTTTCATTTCAGATGTGTCCTTTTGCCTTCATCCAGCCCTTCCATAGTATACATGAAGGGGTGCAGTAAGGCAACTCCTGAAATGGCTGCTTAATGGTTGAGGGAAAAAGGTTTTATTGTGGATAAGTGAGAGAAAATATCCAGAGCATTTGGAGGAGTTCAGAGAAGAGAGAAAGAGAAGTTGAGTGGACATGACCAGGGCTATCTGTGAGAGAGGTGAGCATGTCGGGGCATGGATAGTGGAGCTAACAAGAGAGAGGATAGTGAGAGTTGCAGTGGAAGGCAGACAGGGAGTATGAGGAGAACTAGGATCTGAGGTGAGAAGTTCCAGGAGGCTAGCATGGGGGCTTTGAAATGTATAAGAAGTAGTTGTGAGTAGGAGCTGAGGGAGCCTGAAAGCCAGCATGGGCTTTGATATGTAACCATTGGTATATGTCAATTGAGAGCCATGTATCCCTTCCTCCAGATGAGAAGGGAAATGATTCTTTGGGGGGGATGGGAACCTCTTTCTCAAGATCCTGAGGAACGCTGGCTTTTACCTAACATGGATATGTAACTTCCATAGTCCAGCTTGAGCTCATTTCTAAATATATATACTTCCTGAGGCCTAACACTCAACATTTATTTTGTCCATGTTTTGGTCTCCTTTCCAGTTTATTTGCCTTTCCTTACATTTGCCATCACACACACACACACACACACACACACACACACACACACACACTACATGTTAGTATCTATACATTAGAGAGAAGATTAGATTTTGTATCTCTGAGTTTAGTTCACTGTGATAACAGAGATACCTACACTTCCACTTACATTGTAGCTCCTTTCACAACAGTGAGGAAATGGATCAGCTTAGATGTCCTTTAGTGAATGACTGGGTAGTGAAAATGTGGTACATACACATAGTGGACTTTTATTCAGCTATAAAGAAAAAAGTAGCTATGAAATTTACAGGAAAATGGATGGATCAGAAAAGTGTATTAAGAGAGGTGACCTAAACATTTTGACCTCTTAGTGACTTTTGTCTATTTATATATTGATTTTTTATATGATTTGATGCTTATTTGGTGGCCATGTAATACAGTTTTCTATTGATGATTATCTTTTCACTTTAAAAAGGCTTGTGATAATGCAGAATAATTTAATTGGTTTTGACTTTCTAAATTATGTTCTTGTTAGGAAATTATAAAAGCCAGGATATTATTATGAAAGAAACAGTAGTATTCCATAATCTCACCAACTATGCACATTTATATCTTATTCTGGCAATATATAGATGCATATGTTTGCCAGTTTTTATTGTTAATACAAAAATTAAAATGAGGACATATATTAGATTTTCCATTTTTTTATTATTATTATTTTGACATGATTTCACTATGTAGCCTTGGCTGTCCAGGAACTCACTATGTAGATTAGGCTGACGCAGAACTCACAGCACAGTCTCCTGAATGCTGGGATTCAAAGTGCACAGCATCACACCCAGACAGTATAAATTTGTATCCTTAACTTTTTTTTATGGGCATTCACCTTTCATTATGAAATCTTGATTCATAATGTTCAGTGGATTTGCAGGATGGAAGAGGTGGCAAAATAACATTTATCAGACTAAGAAAAAAACAGAATGTCTGTTTACATGGTCTTCAAGACAGGGATTCAGATGAGGAAGTTTATTTTAAATATTCAGAGTTTAAAATTCAAACTGATTTTGGGTAGTTACACATTATGCTGATGAGCCCTTAAATACGTTATAGTTCACAAACTAAGATGGAGTGATCCTTCTATCTCCATTCAAGGTATGCTGAGGTATGTGTGCTCAACAAGAAAGAGATTTGCACCCCAGCAATGGCTCTTCAGATCACTGTGTGGTATCATCCTGCTTTGGGAGCTGCTGCAGCTTGCTTGAGTGCTCCAGCAATCATGTTTTATGTCTCCTTTATTTTGAAGCAGTGTCTCTCAAATGAAGATGTTTTTATGTACTTGTAACAACAAGGGGGGAAAGGCCATAAATTTGAAAGATAGCAAGCAGGGGTTTATGGGAAGTTTTGGTGGGAAGAAAAGGAAAGGGGAAATGATGTAACTGTACCATAATTTAAAAAAAAAAAATTGAAGGAAACAACAAGAAAAACTAAGCTGAAAAGATACTGGAATCAACCTCTGGACTGTACACAAACACACACACATATACACACAGAAACACACACACACACACACACACACACACACACACACACACACACATAAATGGACACCCATACACACATTTACACATACCCACATGAACACAGATGAACAACTCATACACATACAAACACAAAAATGTTCAGAGGATTTTGATAATGTACAAAACAAAGTATCTTCTCTAGGCTCTGGCTTGGAGATTCAAACAAATAATTGCAACTTCAATTTAGTCTACTGTAATTTGTATATTTATTTTTAGGTCCATTATAATACTCTTTTATAAATTATACTCCACTTAGGTTTTATTTAAGTATTCATGAAATTTTTAATGTCTGTTGTAAAACACCTTTATGGAAAGCCATCATTAATTATTTTTATAAGGTTTTGGTGAAACTGGACTTTATAGTTAAAGGTGAATAATCGGGTATAAAGGGACATGTCACACTTATTTATCTTTTACCTTATGGTTTTCTTCCTTTTGTGTTTAGGGAAAATGCTTCAAACTCCAATCATATAATATGTATGTATATTTTCTTCCACAATATTTTTCTTTCACAAAATGTAACTCTTGAATCTATTCAGAATTTGTTTCAATGAACAAGATGGTACAAGTAATTAGTTTACTCCCAAGGCCTCACTAGCATCCTTATGGGCATCTGCAAATTTAACCAACTCTTTCACACCAATTTTAAATGTGATTGTCATTGAATATTGTTTATTTAATCTTTAGCCTGTTTGTGAGCTTCCATTTCTGAATACACAATGTAGTGGTTCAATTGCAACTTACGTTGGTACACAGACCATTGTGTAGAAGCTTGGTGTTTTTCAAAACCTAGTGAATGAGCAAGATGTTCTATATCTCAGTATCCTTTTCTGGAAGACTGGTATATTCATGATATATACTTCTTAGATTTTTCGAAGGATTAAATGAGATGAAATATGAAAATGAATTAAAGAAGTACTAAAGATTAAAGACATCTTGTACAATACTCAAAAATGCTGACAAACCCTATATTTACAAAATCCTATCTCAAAATGTACAGCTTCACTTTCAAATATTTAAAAATATACTTTAATAATTAAGGTGCTATTCTTTCATTACACTTTGCTTTTAGTTTTATATTTATTATTTTTCACATTTATTCTTCATTATTAACTTTAAATTTGATCATTTAAAAATTGGTGTCATTGTCCATTGGCATGGAATATTTATTCTACCTTTTTTTTCAGATTTCAAGTATAAAAAGTATTCCAGTAAATTTTAACTTTTTTCAGAAAATATATTTTATGTTATGGTTATATTCTATCACTGTGTTTTCCTTATTAAATTTATATATATAGAATATTGTCTGTTTTAAATGTATTCTCTAACTATTTAAACCAAATAAAAATTATATTCTGTTTCTCTTACTTTCTAGATGTGTACTGGAGCAAATTACTCAATCACTTATGCTTTATTTCATCACATATAAAAGCTATATTTATCAGATCCTATCCAATACAATTTTTATGAGGACAATTATGTAATTTTTCTAATTATTATATTTATTTTCCAGCTGTTTCACTTGAATTTCTCTGCAGCAATTACATTGCTTGCCAAAAATAAATGTTTTCCTCATTTCTCATGCTTATTCATTGTATTTCTTTTACATATTTTACACAAATGCTATAATTTCCAAAATATTTAAAACTGAATTATAGCCATGTATGTTCACATACATACCTGCATCTTTTTTCTTGAAAGAAGATTCTAATGAAGCATGCGCATAGCTGCGACAGTTGTATTTTGTTGTATAGAATAGTTATCTTCTACTACCAATTCACTCGGATGCTTTTTCCCGAAATTGATAGTTTATTTTGATAACTATTGCAGCATTTACAGAAAATTTGTTTTGGTACATGTGTGTTATTTCATTTGATTTATTAGAGAAATCTTTTATCATAATAGATCCACTGATATTGTATCATATTCATATTTTTAGAACAAATTGTGCTTTGTCATGTATATAATTATTTTAATAACTAATAAATTTCATTAATCATATTTAATGCTGTTATACGAACTTACATGAGTCAATTTGGCTTTCAGATTTCATCAGACAGCTTTGTCAAGTTTGTTCTCAAGGATATCTTTTTTTTTGAATTTATTTTATTTTATTTTACAATATAATTCAACTTTACACATCAGCCATAGATTCCCCCGTTCTCCCCCCTCCCGGCCCGCCCCCCTCCCCCCAGCCCACCCCCCATTCCCATCTGTATTGCATTGATTTTTCTCCCCAGATCTGCCTCAAACTCTTAGCAGCTTTCACAGGTCATGCATTTTCTGGGGAGGAATTTGTCCCTTCTATTTCTTCAGATGTTGGTGTGGGTTTATCTATTGCCTGAGTTTTCATGGCTGTGTTTAGCTTCTTTAGATTGGATTTTTCCTTCTAGTGCTTTCTGTAAGGCTGGGTTTGTGGATAGGTATTGATTAAATCTGGTTTTATCATGGAATATTTTGTTTACTCCGCCTATGGTGATTGCGAGTTTTGCTGGGTATAATAGTCTAGGTTGGCATCCGTGGTCTCTTAGTGTCTGCATAACATTTGTCCAGGACCTTCTAGCTTTCATAGTCTCTATTGAAAAGTCTGATGTTATTCTGATGGGTTTGCCTTTATATGTTACTTGGTCTTTCTCCTTTGCAGCTCTTGATATTTTTTCTTTGATCTGTATGTTTAATGTTTTGATTATTATGTGGCGAGAGGACTTTCTTTTTGGGTCCAGCCTATTTGGTGTTCTGTAAGCTTCTTGTATCTTCATAGGTATTTCTTTCTTTAGGTTAGGAAAGTTTTCTTCTATGATTTTGTTGGATATATTTTCTATGCCTTTGAGTTGGTATTCTTCTCCTTCTTCTATCCCTATTATTCTTAGGTTTGGTCTTTTCATAGTGTCCCAGATTTTTTGGATGTTTTGTGTTACGACTTTTTTATCTTTAGTGTTTTCTTTGACTGACGAATCTATTTTCTCTATTGTGTCTTCAGTGTCAGAGATTCTCTGTTCCATCTCTTGTATTCAGTTGGTTATGCTTCTTTCTGTAGTTCCTGTTCATTTAGTCAGGGTTTCTATTCCCAGCATTCCCTCAGCTTGTGTTTTCTTTGTTGTCTCAATTTCTTTTTTCAGATCTTGGAATGTTTCTTTCATCTGTTTAATTATTTTTTTCTAGGCTTTCTTTGTTTTCTTCCAATTTTTTGTTTGTTTTTTCTTTCATTTCTTTAAGGGAATTTTTTATTTCCTCTTTAAGGAAGTTTTTCATTTCCTCTTTAATGGAGTTTTTCATTTCCTCTTTAAAAGAATTTTTTATTTCCTTTTTAATGGAGTTTTTCATTTCCTCTTTAAGGGAATTTTTTATTTCTTCTTTAATGGAGTTTTTCATTTCCTCTTTAAGGAAATTTTTTATTTCCTCTTTAATGGAAATTTTCGTTTCCTCTTTGAAGAAATTTTTTATTTCCTCTTTAAGGGTATTTTTTATTTCTTCTTTAAGGGCCTCTATCATCTTCTTAACGTCATTTTTAAGATTGATTTCTTCTGTTTCTTCTGCCTTGGTATGTTCAGGACTTGCAATTGTAGGGTCGGTAGGTTCTGGTGTTGTCATATAGGTCTTTATGTTGTTGCCTATATTTTCCCACTGGCGTTTACTCATCTCTTTCTCTGCTCAGTGCAGATGGTGTAAGACCCCAGCCCTTCAGGCTTACACCTCCAAGCCTCAGAAATGAGAAACTTCAAGCCCCAGGAAATGAGAAACTAAAAATCTGGTTCCCTGGGCAAGCTGACCACCCCTGTTCTCAGTCGGTGAGGTGTATACTTACAATTCTGGTGCTCTGGTTTGGTGCTTGGGTGATCTTGATAAGTTCTTTTGAGAGCTTCTTGAAATACAGGATCCAAAGACACCTCTTATTCCGTGGCTTGCTGTATAGCTGGGTGGCTGGCCCCTGATGTCCTCCTCCTTCTCTGGCTCCTCGATCCTTCAGATTCCGGGGAGCACCGCGGCGTCCTCCCTTGTTGCCTCTGTAGTCACAGCTGCATTGATCCCTGCCTCGGAGCTCAGGTCCTGCCCTGTGCTGCGCTCTCCACTAGTTCCCAATTGAGAAGTAATCAGCAAGGTGATTAACATCCACTGTGCGGGTTCGGGCATCCCTGGATCTTGTAGCTCCTCTTCTTGTGTTCACCCAGCTCTGTCGCGCCCCGAAGGGTCACCCGGGAAGTCCCAGCGCTGCTCCTTCCTTGTGCACGCTATGACCATGCCGCTTGCTCATACAGCGCTCCCAGCGATCCGCTCACCCGCAGGCCTGGGAAGACCGCGAGGGAAGGATCCATCCAAACTGCGGATTCCTGAGGAAGGCAGAGAAACTTTGATGCTCTAGCCAACTTTTCTTAAATTAATCCATCAATCTTTTGTCTCTGAGTTTTTTATCTTTCTCTCTTTCTGTATACCTTTTTGACGTCTTTCTTTGTGGGCCTGTTCCTCTTATTTCCACATCAGTTCATCATCTAATTTTGCTCTCACTCACAGCCCACCGGCAGCAGCCGCCATCTTCCTTGCCCCACAGCTGCACTTTCAAGGATATCTTTTAAAATGTAATAGATATTTTTACTCTTTATGCTATGAAATGAATTAAATGATATCATGAAATATGTATTTTTTTGTAAATTTTGTTATAAGGTCTTTGGAATCTGGCATATTTAGAGAAGAATAATTTTAAAGGTATAATTTTTTTCTGTTCCTTTTGCCTATTTTAAGGCAATTTTGATTTTTTTTAAAGAAATCTAAGCTTCCTCTAAAACCAATATATTAAAAACTAAAACTTAAAATCCTGTTTGTTGTTTGACTTTCTTTTACAAAATCTATCTTTAGTTATTGCATCACTATCTTATTTAATATTGTAGATCAATAATCCCCATTATGGTGTGAATTCTTAAACTACATTTCAATCTGAGGTTCAGGATGCTACATAGACAGCCTGTTAAAAATTCTGGTGAAGGTACTATTGTCAAGATGTCAGAGTCAGCTAGGAAGATATGCTTACCTCTCTCTTCACTTCTACAAATGCACGTGTTCACATTTTTTTCCTTGTGCATATTTGAACTTTGGTGAGCTAGAAGAAAGCTTCATAACTAAGAATTAGAATCTCATCTTTTTTCCTGAATCTTGTGAGACATTCCAGTTGTCCAAGAATCTGACCAGAAAATAAAATATATTTCCCGGGTTCCTTTTTGGAATTATATTTTCATTTAGCCAATTCTAACAGGATTTTATTTCTTAGGTTACGTGCTTTTCTTAAAGAATCTTGCTTTTGTAAAAGCCATATTTTTTCTTGTATTTTTTTCCATTCATCTCAAAGTCCTTTACTCTGCAGGTGCATTTATCTAATCAATATAACTATGCTTCTATATGTCATTGGTGTTCTGAATGAAGCCAAAATAACAAAAATTTAAACACTTGCTACCTTAATTCCAAAATTGTCTGTTTCCCAAAAGTTTCACTTTAATATTTTTCCTTACATTGAAATGTAATAACAATCATTTTCTGACATTGTATTTATTTTCCTTGATATTTGGGCAATGCTACCAATTACCCACGTCTTTTTTCACCTGTATAGAAGGGGAAATGATTATTTGGCTTACACTCCTCTGTCACAGTCTGTCTTTGGTATACTTTCTTTTCTGTCTCTTTTGCCTATTTTTAGATAATTTTGAAATCAACTACTTTATTTTTTGTACTTAATGATAATTATGACAACTGGTATTTTTAATTAATTTACAATCTGAGAACATATAGATGTAAGAGAGTTCTCTAAAAATATAAGATGCTGAATAAGAAAGGTAACAAAAATTATATTAATTTTCTCAAATCTAATTTACAATATTCATTCATCAATAATAGGACATTTTGGTCACAGTAGCTTATAGCAATATCAACTTCAGAAATAATTTTATAATCTAACAAAATGTTTTAGCACACTCTAGTGGCAAAATTTGTAATTTAGCCTAAAATAAAATCTTGCCGCTTAGAAAAAGTAAGTAGGTTACACAAATAATTTATCTTAGGTATCAGTACTGTAAAATAAAGTAAAATGTGCTCCAAATATTTCTAGTTCATAACATGCTACTATTTTCTGTTTATTTCTATGCACTTTAGCTAGCACATAATAATCTCCTGAAACCAGCCTCAGTAAAAATGGTTACACTCAAAATTACGGTTCACTACAGAGAAGAGGTACAGAAGAGTGAGCAAAGGGCAAGACATCTAAGTATTCTCAGGGTGCATTATCTCAGTGGCATTAATCCATTAATGTGCAACAGTGGAAACAAAATAGTCCAACCTGGGATGTCCTCTCTATTTTTACTATATACAGATTAGAAAATTTAGTTCAGTCTAGAAATGAACCTGTAAAATTTATTTATATTTGCATTCAATTGCTTCAACTAATATTCATTAAAATCTTAAAAGTTTTTCCATAGCTCACTAATGTATTAAATTTCACTCTTTGGTTAACTCCGGGAACTTAAGTAGCTAAGTTACAATGTAATAACTTCTGACTCAGGAAAAAAGACAACAGTACTAAGAGATTTTGTTCAAATCATAAATATCAGGTTATTTCCACATCGTTACTATAAAACCAATCAATTCAACCCATGTCATATTATGTTTGTATATATGTATCTATATATTTTTTCATGCATGTATATATTTGTGTTTACATTTGAATAGCTTCTATTTCTTCTCATGGGTATCATAATTTCTATTCCGTATTTATTTCAAAAGAGTGCTCGTTGATTTTGGATTGCTTATTTTACTAACATTGTAATGGTTCCTCTTTTATAAACCACACAATTGATATCTAATTATTGCCTCTCATTAATTAGCCTTTTTAGTGCTTACAGTGGTTCCTACTAATGTTTGAATGTACCCCACTGAAGCTTCAGTTGAAAAATTTTGTGCAAGAATGGTATTTGTAAATTTTCATATCTGTCTACAATAGAGCCTGGCCATTTCATTCTTAGGTTTTATGCAAGGGAAATTGCAGTCTATAATTCCAATTAGAATTCAATTGCATTAAAAGTCACATAACTTTATTATGAGCATATCTATAATCTTAAATTTTTGTCATTTTTTTATGGAAAGTACATTGAAAGATCAAATATTTTCATTACTCAATGTATATAAGCATCAAAGTATCATATTGTATTTCACAAATAGGTAAAATTATATTATGTCAAAAACTTAAAAAATAATAAATATATGTATCATTTATTCAGGAAAACATATATGGTTGTAAAAATCTTTTACAATGCAACACTTTGAACAACATTATAGGTCTTTTATCCTGTTTCTTTGCTGAAGTTCAAGGCCCATATGAATCACTGACCTTTACAACCTTTCTGTTCTCGCTCTAAATCTATATACAGTATCTCACCATTTCTCAAAAGAATAAATTATTAAAAATACTTCTACTTCCAATTTCATATAGAGTAGCAGAATTAACATGCAGAATATATTGTGAAATTTTTTATTAGCTGCTGTTTCTCCTGAAAATGTATGTATATAGTATTATATATTAATTGTATATATATATGTATATATATATATATATATATCCATTTTTCTTGGTTTCACTGTCTAATTCTCTGACCTCATTTTAGGGCACTTCAGCAATGGCCCTGAGATATCATAAATCACTCAAAAAAATGAGTTGTAATTGGTTGATTTCACTCAGTAGAAAATTACACACACATACACAAACATTTGTATAAAAAGTATATTTTGTGGCTGGGCGGTGGTGGTGCATGCCTTTAATCCCAGCACTTGGGAGGCAGAGGCAGGCAGATCTCTGTGAGTTCGAGGCCAGCCTGGACTACAGAGTGAGTTCCAGGAAAGGCACAAAGCTACACAGAAAAACCCTGTCTCGAAAAACAAACAAAACTAAACAAAAATGTATATTTTGTACAAAGTAGTCCTTCAGATTTGAATCAATTTATCAAGTATTTGCTTTCCTATTTCCCAAGTATATCTCTCCATGGGAAGATATGATCATAATGCTAAGAAACAATACTCTCAAAACACACTTTGTTTTATCAATTATCTATTTATAACTATTTGCCAGTGGCATTTACTTGTACACATTGTAGGACATTTCTTTTTAAACATTATCTTAAAATAGTCAATATCTGGACAGATGGAAACCACTATTTACAATATGAATTTAGGTACTTATTTCACATAAATAGAATAAATACAAATGCTTGTTTATTTACAGTATCAGTATTTTACCCAGAGAGCTGTGATTTGAAACAGGTTTCTATTTGAATTTTTTTCCTTTAGAATTTCCTTTAAATTAAGAACATGGGGTTTTTTTTCTGTTTACTGCCTACTGCAACTAGGACTAGCTCTCATTTACAATACTATGGCTCCCAATATTGGGTAGTTTCACAGTGGAAGGATTTGTAATCTCAAAAAAGATATATGATTTTAATCTTCTCAGAATTTAAGGTACCTAGATTCTGTTGTTATAGCAATACTCTTTCTCCTATGATTTCTCTATTTGATCCATTTGTCCTAGTGAAAATGACAGCTCCTTTCTGTTCCCTTCAGCAAAGATAAAAATGCTTTCCCAAGCTTAAAGTGCTTATCTTCTCCTCAAGATAAACTTTTCACTGATTATAGATTATTTCAAGCTCAGTTCTTTGTTTACGATAAATTACTTGCTAAATCTAAATGTCAATAGTGAGCTCCTGTGACTTAGAACTAAATTCTCATTAATTTATTTCCTGGAGCTGTGTTCCTAGGATCTTTTAAATGGAGGGCAAGATAATAATCTGTGGTGATTAGGGAGTAGCCTTTGAATACAGGAAAACCTAACAAGATTAAATAATAGAAAATTGAGTATCATTTAGAAAATGGCTTTGACAGCCTCAGATCTTACTATTATGCTGAAAGGTGAAAGAAATAAGTAGAAAAAATATACTGTAGCTATAATTAGTGTGCTTTAGATTGATGACCAAACACCAAATAAACATTTAGTCTATTGAATTTCCTATAGTTTTTTCAACAAGAATGTATGCCCTTGGGCAGTTCTGCATCACATAATCTTTAGTAGCTACATAAGGTCAGTAAAGCTGAAAGGAATGCAGATTCAATCACATTTCAAAGTTTCAAGCAAACTGTGATGACTGATTCTAAGTCTTTTTTATTTCTCCCTTAGTGTTTTACCTTTCTTATACTGCTCAGTTTTGATGATGAGATGTTTGAGGTAAGGTGGCTAAACATAAATAAGAGTGTAGCTTTATTTTCTAAAATGTCCTTAATGTTCTTCTAGTTTTTGCATTCCAAAAATATGATATAAAGGTCAATTTAGAAAAATTTAAAAATCCTCACCTACTATACACTCTTCTGTACAACTAGCATTGTAGAGTTGGAAGTCCTTGGAAAGATTTGAGTGTACTGATGGAGTAGAAAAATAAAACCATAAATGAATTTTTAAAAGACTTGTTTTTAGGTTTTGTTGGGCTCATAGCAAAAGAAAACAACAAATCCAACAAAATTAACAATGTGGAAAATAAATTAACTCTTAATTTCAATTTTCATTCAATGTAAATGCAAATCTAGTCAGTATCCAGTGAAATAATCCCATTTAGCTAAAAGAAATCACTTTGTTATTTCAGCTCAAGATGTTTAAAAAGATAAATTCCTTTTGCTTTTTTTCTTCTGAATGTAGTTAACTTACTTATTGCTATCTTAAAAAATCATTCATTCATTCACTCTGGTTTATGGGCATATATGTGTCTCAGTGAGTGAATGTAACTTCTGTGTGGGAGCCTGTGGAGGACAAAAGATAATGTTAGATCCTTTAAAACTGGAGTTCAAGTAGTTGTGAACTGCCCAACATGGATACTAGGTACTGAACTTAGGTTTACTGGATGAAGAACATTCACACAGAACCATCTCTTCAGCCCTATTGCTGTCAGTTTTTATTACTGTATTTCCTTTGTTTAAGAAACTAGTTATCCAAAGAGGGATGTATGGATTGCCCTAGGAAGGGGAAATAGATGAGATCTCAATAAATAAACTGGGGATGAGTAGTGGGCAATGGATGGTAGGGGATGAGGGATGAGAACATAAGGGAATGGGATGGTCAAGCTGGAACAGGGATGGAGTGGGAGAGCAATGAATGAGATACACCATGGGGATAGGGAGAAACTGGATGCTAAGGAAGTTCCAAGGAATCACCAAGGATGGCCCCAGCTTAGACTACTAGCAATAATGGAGAGGGTGCCTAAACTGGCTTACCCCAGTAATCAGATGGGTGAATACACTGTCATCATAGAGCCTTTCTCCAGTAACTAATGAAAACAGATGTAGAGATCCGCAGCCAAACACCAGGCCTAGCACCAGGAGTCCAGTCAAAGAGAGAGAAGAGGGATTCTAAGAGCAAGAGGCATCAAGATCATGATGGGGAAACCTACAGAGACAACCGAACCAAACCAGTGGGAACTCATGAAATTTAGACCAACACCTGTGGAGCCTGCATGGGACTGGACTAGGCCCTCTGTATAAGTGAGACAGTTGTATAGCATGAGCTGCTTAAGGGGCCCCCTGGCAGTAGGATTAGGATTCATGTGTGGTATATGAGCTGGCTTTTTGGAGCCCATTAACTATGGTGGGACACCTTGCACAGCCTTGAGGCAGGGGAGAGGCTTGGACCTGCCTCTACTGAATATACCAGGCTCTGTTGACTCCCCATGGGAGGCCTTACCTTCTTGTTGGAGGGAATGGGCAGTGGGTTGCAAATTCAAAGAATCCTGGAACTAGACTGTGAGGTAAGAAACTTGGATCCTTCTGGGAAGTAGACTTTACTGAAATAAAGCCTGGCAACTATGGATACAAATATCTGTTAGTGTTTATAGACACTATTCAGGATGGATACAAGCATTTCCCACCAAGCACAAAAATGGCACAGGTGGTGGCTAAGAAGCTCCGAGAAGATATCTTGCCCAAGTATAGATTTTATGCTACCAGAGGGTCAGACAATGGACTGGCTTTTGTATCTCAGGTGAGTCAGAATTTAGCCACTGCCCTGGGGAGCAAATTGAAATTATATTGTGCTTATAGACCCCTGAGTTCAGGACAGGTAGAGTACATGAACAGAACTCCAGAAGAGACCATTACCAAATTAGCCTTAGAGACTGGGTGGCTCTTCTCCCCTTTGCCTTATATAGGCTTAGAAACTCTCCCTACCAGATGAGGCTGACATCCTTTGTGATTATGTTTGGCACACTCTTGCAGGCCGCAAGAATATATCACAGAGATTCAGCTGTGTATTAAAGCTGAACTTTGACCGGCCAAGGGTCTGTCAAAAGGCAAAGCCATTTATTATGAATATTTGATATCCATCCTTTAATATTCCATTTTCTTCTGCTATGAAATCCTGTGTGCCCAGACCAAATGGTAAACAGTTCAGCTCCCCAGACCTGCTGAACCTGCTAAGTTGCTAACTCCCCTGTTGAGCTTAGGAGACAAGCTGGTGCGAGACACATACTCCCTATCATTCCCAGCCTGCAGACACATCTCTTGGCAGAGCTAGATGACCAAGATCTCCTTGAGGCCATACATGGAGTCCATCAGGAACACAAGCATGTGTGGCCAAAGCTTAGGGACCTTTATGAGTCTGATGTCCCTCCCGAACCCCACAGGTTCCAGCCAGGGGACTGGGTCTACATCAGAAGGCATTGCCAAGGGACGCCAGAGCCTAGGTGGAAGGGGCCCTTCATCATCTAACTGACCACACCCACTGCCATCAAGGTTGATGGTATAACTGCTTGGATCCACTACACTCATGCCAGTCCTGCAGATCCCTTCATAATCAAGGAGGACTACAGAGGACAAGAATGGGAAGCTGTCAAAGATCCAAGCAATCCACTCAATCTCCGAATTTAATGAGGTCCCAAGCGGCAGCAATCTTAACAACCTTGCTGACTGTACATACTGTGACTGTGGGTTGTTCCTTGGGGAACCCACACACACCCCTGAATTAAACCTAGCAACTCATAAATGCCGATAGCAAGGACATAATTGTTCAGTTGTCTAAGGTACCTGATACCCCAATATCAAGGAAGACTTTTGTCAGTTTTACCATCCTTATGATCCAGATGCTGTTTGGGTACCCCCTTCCATTTTTCCACCAAGGATTTGCAGCACAAGGAACCCCATTTCTATGTGTGCCTGGCACATGCATCTGGTAGGACCTGGAAGGACTGCCTGAAATGCGGGGGGGGGGGGGGCAATGACTACTACTGCACCAAGTGATCCTGTGTATACACCAGACATTTATGGTGGACACTTCCCCTTAAGACAGATTACATCTCCCTAAAGCACCTCCCCCCTACCAGAGTGTTGATATTTAGAATTCCCTGAGTGCGGCTGCCAAGGACACTAGTGCAACCCCATACAATTATCATTCACTCCCAAGGGATGATGTTTCACTCCCCAGTTGGGACACAGGGGAAAATTATGGGGGATCAGGCATTGTGACAAAACTCGTTTTTTTGGACTGGTACCAGATTCACCATTAAGACTCCTCGCCAGGAGAATTCAGTCTATGACAGTGGGACCCAATAAAGTGATCAAACCTAAGCCCAAACCTGAGCCCAAGCCTGAGCCCACCAGGCTCAACACTATGTCACCCCAAACCTCAACCTCTACCACTCTTATTATCTCTGATACCACTACCTCAAAAGTCAGCCCAGTTGAAGTAGACCTGTAATATGAATCTTAAAATGTCTTATTAATAAACACAAACCCAGAGCCAGGTATTGGGGTGAACGCTGAAAGTTTAGAGAAACAGAACAAGCCACATCCAACCTCACCTTGCCAACTCCTCAGCTGATCTTGTTTCCTCGGACTGAAAGCCTGAGTCCTCATACAAATGGATCTCAGCTGTACTGCTGCTAAAAGCCTAAAAGCTTAAAAAGACTAAAAAATCCACATGCCTTATATACCTTTCTGCTTCCTGCCATCAATTCTGGGGATTAAAGGCATTTGTCCTTTCTAAGCAAGACATGAGATCTCAAGTCCTTGGATTAAAGGTGTGTGCCACCATGCCTGGCTTCTATGTCTATCTAGTGGCTGTTCTGTTCTCTGACCCCAGATAAGTTTATTGGGGTACACAATATATCAACCACATAGACCTGCTCCTTGATTTGATGCAGAGATCTTTCCTAGTATTGAACTCTGCTCAGCCAGACTTAACTTCCTCCTGTTGGCTCTGTTATGATACTGCTCCCCTGTACTATGAGAGTATCACAGTTCTGGGTAATTACATTGGAGTTTCTGGCCACAACTAGTGCCACTGGCAGTCCAGGACTTCATTAACCCTCCAACAGTTATCAGGCCAAGGCCTCTGTGTTGGGACAGTCCCCAATGAACAACAGGCCCTCTGTAACCAGACCTATACTCTTACAAACTTGCCAAGGTTAGGTTATCTTAAGCCTCACAATGATACCTGGTGGGCATGCTCCTCTGGGCTAACACCATGTGCACACATCCAAGTTCTCAACAGCATTAAGGGATTTTGCGTCTTGGTAAAATTAATCCCTCGATTGATCTATCACACTGGAGATGAATTATTCAATGAGCCTGAAGTCCTGATCTTGAAGTGAACTAAAAGGGAACCAATAACTACTCTCACCTTAAGCATCATATTGGGGATCAGTCTAGCAGGAGTAGGAACAAGAGCAGCTTCCCTGATTACCCAGAACCAACATTACTCCAGCCTACGTTCTGCCATAGATATAGACATAGAGGGCTAGAGAACTCTCTCTCTCTCTCCTGCATGTGGCGATATATTTTGTGCCCCAATAAAGCTTGCCTGGGCATCAGAGGACAAATCAAGCCACTATATCAAAAGTAGATGTCAGGCAGTGGTAGCACATGCCTTTAATCCTAGCATTCAGGAGGCAGAGATCCATCTGGAGCTCTGTGAGTTCAAGGTCACACTGGGAACAGGGCCATGCATGGTGGCACATGCCTTTAATCCAAGGACTAGGAAGGAAGGAAGATGGCAGGGCACAGAAGGGTATATAAGGCATAAGTAAACAGGAACTCTCTCTCTTGTGGCTGAGGATTTCATAGAGGTAAGAACGTGGCTTGTTCTGTTTCTCTGATCTTTCAGCCTTCACCCCAATATCTGGCTCTTGCTTTTTTTATTTATTAATAAGACCTTTTAAGATTCGTGTTACACCTGCAGGAGTCCCTAACATCATTAGCAGAGATTGTTCTACAAAACAGAAGAGGTCTATACCTCTTCAGCAAGGGGGACGCTGTGCTGCCTTGGGAGAAGAATACTGTTTCTACATAGACCATTCAGGAGTAATAAAAAACTCAATGACCAAAGTGAGGGAGGGGCTAGCGAAGTACAAAAGGGAATGAGAAGAAAATCAAGGATTGTTGGAATCATGGTTTAATGCTTCTTCCTGGCTGACCACTCTAAACTACTATATTGGGTCTCATCGTTATAGTACTACTACTCCTAAACTTTGGCCTTTGCATCTTAAACAGGTTGATACAGTTTATAAAAGAGAGATTTGGAGTTGTTCAACTAATGGTCACCAGATCCAGTTACCATCCAGTGGCCACAAATGTTCTCGGGGAAGCCTATTTTCAGTCCCTGATTGAAAGACAACTGAGAGGCCCAGATTGGGCAGAATTAGAGAAAAATCAAGACCCATGATTGGGCTCTCATAGGTACAACAAAGAGGAGGGAATGAGAGAGCAAAACAGACCTGCTTTTAAAAGGAAACTCAGTTTTAGACACAACTTGACCAGGAGCTGAACCTAGCTCCAGTGAAAACCACAAACAGTCCCAAGAAAGACCAAACACTGCCAGGGCCCCAGTCAGGGTGACCCCATCCAGGTGGGCTGCCAATGAGGAATTTGGATAAACAACATCTGTGGACCCCAAATGTCCTTGTGGTTTTCTGATAGTTGTTGAAAATTTCTCCAGGCTCCAGCCAATAAATTCAAAGGTTACACACTCTTACCCAATCCTATACCAAGGCTTGTACCTCCGTGCTTGCAGTTTTTCCCTTTAAAAATCCCAAACCTTGAGATCCCAAGACCATTCTCCTCCACTTGCTGTGTCAGAGTGCAGGACAACGATCCAAGCTCGAGCTTGTAATCAATAAACCCCTGTGTGTTTGCATTGAATATTGGCTCTGTGGTGGTCTTACTCGGGGGTCTCTTGAAGCAGCCACTTCAATCAAATATCCTGCAACACAGAGCAATTTACATAACATATATATGAAATTTAACTTACATAAAGTAATTGGAATAGTCAGCTTTATAAGACATGAACAAAAATAGTATGTATAAGGAGCTGGAGGATGGGATATTGAGAGTCATTGTTTAATGCATATAAAATTTGCTTTGGACAAATTTTAAAATCTGTCTGCAGATGAATGTGGGTAGTTTCAGAAGAATGTGAATATTCCTTCTTTTTAAACTTTCTTTTCATTTATTATTTGTGTCTTTCACATCATGCAGCTTGAATCCCATTGACCTCCCTGTCACTTTAAAAATAAAATAAAATTGAGGAGAAAAAAAGAAAAGAAAGAAAGAAAGAAAAATTTTATCATGGAATCTGTAATGTGACCCAGTGAGTCACAGTGTTTACCCTTTTATCTGTATATCTTTACTTGCAAGTGTCCATTGCAAGGAGTCATTGGTCTGGTTCAAGGCCTCTGGTTTTGCTACACTATCAATACTGGGCCCTTATTGGGACTCCTCTTGGAAATTCTGTTGTTACCCTGTATCATGGAGATTCTGCAGCTTTGGGTCTGCAGGACCAGCCCCTTCACATGCTCTAGCAGATCATAGATGGGGTGGATGTTGGGGTGGGACAACTCATAACCCTAGTTATGGGCCTGGGTAGTTACAGGATTAGTTAGCCTGCTAGCTTTCCCTCATCATCATGACCAGGATGAACTCTCTGGCATTGTCTGGATAGTTCACCCCTTGCAGCAATGAGCAAGGGATGAGACCTGTTCTCCTGCTTTCATGTCCTCAGGTTTGGCTTTGTCACACCTACACCAACAATGACAGCTCTACTGTATTGGTCAGATAAGGTTCAGGGGCCACTCTCGCAAATGCTGCAGCTGGTAAGGGGTGGGGATAGCTCTCCCACTCTTATGACCTCTGGGCCATCTCTCCCACCCACCACAAATGGTGAGAGGCAGGGAGAGGGAATTTTCCCCTACACATGTCACCATATGGCAGTTGAGGTGCAGGGCCAGGTCTTCCACACTCAAGTACATGGGGTAGGCTCATCAGTTGCCTCCCTATCAACAGTATCAACTCCACTGTGCTGCCCAGACAAGGTGCAGGACCCACTTCCCTGGGTGCTGTAGCTGGTAATGGGAAGGTCAACTCCCTTGCCAGCTGGAGGTGGTATGGGGAAAGTGGGAGAGCATCTTTCCCTTGCCCCCATCACCACACCTCAGACAAGGGAGGCAGTATCAGTTATCCCATTCTCATGCCCTAAGGGCTGGCTTACCTACACCCCTGTCTACAGGGTCAACTCTACTGTTGTGCTGTCTAGGTGAGGTGCAGAGCCTGTTCTCCCAATGTGGGTGCTCCAGCTTTTAAGGGATCAGGTTCTCCTCCTGCTGCATGTGGCAAAGGACAAGGGAGGAGGGTAACTTTCCCCTCACCACATAGCAGATGAGAGGTGTGTGACCTGCTTTCCCATTCTCATGCCCTCAGTGCCAGCTAACCCATGCCCCTGTACCCACGAACAGAGTCATCATTATTGTGCTGCCCAGGTGAGCTATAGGACATTCTCTCCTGAGTGCTTCATCTGATGAGGGGAAGGATCAGTTTTCTCTTGTGTTGCTGCTAGTCAGGAGTGGGAACAACTCGGTATAGCCCTATCCTCTTGGTCTTCAATGGTATCAGGAGTCATGGACATCAACACAGACCATGGCTACAACGGGGACATGAACCCAGACATAGGCCCTGGCAGCAGCCACAGCACAGACAAAATCATACCTCTGGGTAGCAATAAAGCCACCTTCCTCAGCCTTCTCCTTACCACTTTCACCTCTTCAGATCTGCTTTTGCTAAAAAAATGAGCTTCTGACTTAGGTTGTGTGGGACTTCAGCAGGTTACCTTACCAGTCATGGAGACACCTGCCCAGGCCAACTGCTGCCTTGCTTGCTGACCTTGCCCTTGATATCCTCCCTATGCTAATTCCCTGCCGGGTTCCACCCTCCTGAATGCTTAAGGGAAGAGCTTTGTCTGTGTATCCTGCATAATGGGTGTTAACAGCTTAGATGCAAGATTGTAAAACATTGGTAGCGAACTTCTGTCCTCCAGGGTTCTTCCCATTGTGCTGTAAGCCTGTATTTAAGACCTCCTCCCTCCATCAATAAATGGCATTCGGCATTAAATAAATAAAAAAAATTTTAAAAAGATCTGCTTTTATCCACAGGAAATGAACCATTCTGTCTGTCTCTCTCTCTCCCATACCACACCATAAATTTGCTCAGCATAGTAGTTCCTGGGAGGCACTGAGAGGGCCTGTGTTTTCTCCTCAGAGCCTGGGAAAACCGCCCTGGGCATATGTGTGGGTGTCCTTGTCCCACTCAGTCCATCATAGTGCTAGGCAGGACTATGCTTTCTCCTCAGATTCTATGGTGGATTGCCCCAGGCATGTGGGTGGGTCTTCTTAACCCAATCTGTCATGGCACTGAGCAGGACCATGTTTTCTCCTTGGGGCCCAGTTCAGGGCAGACCACCCTAGGTATGAATGCATGTGGGTCTCCTTGTCCCACTTACTCCATTATGATGCTGGGCAGGACCATGCTTTCTCCTCTGAATGTGAATATTATTAATTCCCTTTAATTTTGAGCCTAAAATGTTTAAAATGGTAAATTGTATGTTATGTGAATTTTACCAAACTAACAATGATGAAATTATGATAATGTGCAAAGGTCAGAAGGAGATGAAAAAAATTGATCAAGTGAAATGATTTTTGTTTTGTTTTGTTTTGAGATAGGATCTCTCTATGTAACTCTGGCTGATGTAGAACTCACTATGTAGAGCATACTGGCTTCTAACTTGATCCATCTGATTCTGCCTCCCAAATGCTGAGATTAAAGGCATGTGACACCATACCCAGCTCAAGAGAAATGGCTTTTGATTGAAGGATATAGAAGAGAAAATAAAAAGGTTGGCAAAAATGAACAATGAATAAAAATTTGTGTGAAGAGAATTATGTTGGAGAGCTCACATTAATCAGATGATGATGATAATGATACTGATGATGATGATGATGATGATGATGATGATATATGGATATTTTGCCTGCATGTGTGTCTATGCACTAAGTGCTCATGTAGTATAGAAAAGGTTGTCAAATCCCTTGGAACTGGAATTACAGATGGTTGTGAGTCTCCATGTGGGTAATGGAAACTGAACCTGGGTACTCTGCAAGAGCAGCCAGTGATCTTAACCATTGAGAAATTGTTAGTTATTTGCGCTGTTACCCTGCAAGGAAATGTCACGAAACACGACAGAATCCGCTGATAGAGTTTATTGGGGGACAGAAAGGAAGTGAGTGCCCGCGCGGGAGAAAACACGTGTGAGGAAGGGACTTAGGCCAGTCATGGCCGCTCTTTATAAGGCGGGGCGTGCCCAGGTAGACGTAATGACGTAGCCATGCTGTGCGCCTGCGTGGCTACGTGACGTCACGGATCCCGGTCACGCGAGACGCCTTGACCCGGAAATGGCTATCTTAACCTGGAGTTCACCAGGCGGATGTGTCCGGTGGTCGCCTTGGTTACCAGACGCCTTGAGCCGGAAATGCCTATCCTGACCTGGGGCTAACTGGGCGGGTGTGTCCGCCAGGCATGTACAAACATGTCTGACCTTGGGGCGTATTGTGAACACTTCAGAAATATCCTCAGCCCCTGAAATTATATCTTAAACAAAAGTTATTTCTTGAAAGTTACAGTGGCATACATGGAATTTGAGTTTGCACTAAGAAAGTTAATTGATGTTGGGCATAGTTTTTAGCAGGATTTCTGTAAATATAGATGTTAATATGAGTATTTTATTTTTTTATTAGAAAAACTCATCAGGATCATAGCATGATTGTAATAAAGCATTTCAGACAATTCCTTTTAGAAATCTGAAGCATGCCCTGTACAAGATATAGTGTATGCTTCAAAAATTCAATGTTCCAGCAGAGGGACATCTTGAGTTAGAAATTAACATAGTGCTGGAAGGAAGAGGGAAAAGAGGAATCATTTTCTTCTCAGGCAGCAGTTGGTATATTATGCAATGACAATAATGCATATCATTAAACATTTTACTATATTTACTGTGGACTTTGGTTTGAAAATAAAATAGAAATAACATTTAAGATCACAAATAAATAAAATTTAAGTTTTAAGATGATTTCCTTTATGCATAAAATATATGTACTATCTTTGATGTTTTGTCTCATTCTTTTCTCTGATTTATTCTTTCCCTCACTCCTCAAACAAGCAATATCAAACAAACAGCACCATTTAATAGGAAGTCATTGCCACTTGCTTGAATTGAATAAAACCATACCACCTAAAAATAGAGGTTTAAGAATAAATTTCCCTACAATTTGGGACAGCAGTTTAGCATTATTTTGTTAGTATCATTTGTGTGTGTGTGTGTGTGTGTGTGTGTGTGTGTGTGTGTGTGTGTGTGAAAACAAGAGTAGATTCTATTATATAAGTAAACATTACGTGAGGGACTGATTCTCAAAATTGTACTATTACAGAATTGTGTGCCTGTGGTATTGTATTGCCCAAAATATTGTGTATGCTAATAAACTTATCTGGGGTCAGAGAACAGGACAGCCACAATATTAAACAGGTTAGGCAGTGGTAGCACCACGCCTTTAATCCTAGCATTCCAGAGGCAGAAATCCATGTGTTCAAGGATACAGCCAAGCATGGTGACCAACACCTTTAATCCCAGAAAGCAAGCCTTCAATCCCAGGGAGTGGTGGTAGAAAGCAGAAAGGTATATAAGGCGTGAGGACCAGAAACTAGAGGCAT
The DNA here is from genome assembly GCA_902168425.1 of Peromyscus attwateri. Lineage (NCBI taxonomy): Eukaryota > Metazoa > Chordata > Mammalia > Rodentia > Cricetidae > Peromyscus > Peromyscus attwateri. The sequence continues at coordinate 23,659 of CABHPP010119493.1, forward strand.
TTGCCCTGGAGAGGCATTTGCCCTGGAGAGGCATTTGCCCTGGAGAGGCATTTGCCCAGGAGAGGCATTTGCCCAGGAGAGGCATTTGCCCTGGAGAGGCATTTGGCCTGGAGAAGCATTTGGCCTGGTTAAGCATTCAGGCTCTAGCAGCAGTTCAGCTGAGACCCATTCAGATATGAGGACACAGAGGCTTCCAGTCTGAGGAAACAAGACCAGCTGAGGATCTGGCGAGGTGAGATAGTTGTGGCTTGTTCTGTCTCTCTGACCTTCCAGCGTTTACCCCAATAACTGGCCTTGGGTTTGATTTTATTAATAAGAACTTTTAAGACTCATGCTACATGTGCCCAATAGCAAAATGTTCTATAAGTTCAATTTACAGGAAAAATACATAAAATCAAATTATTTCCTTCTTACAGTTCAGGAAACATACATAAGAATAAACATTTTCACTTTTGATCATATGGATATGCTCCCTCACTATTGTCCTTTTTTGTTCTTCCCTTTCTCCCTTTTTCCCTCCCACCATTCCTGACTCTCTCCCTCCACTTCTTCCTTTTTTTGGTGATAAAATTATTTTTATTTCATGTGTTTGAGTGTTTTGCCTGCATGTATGTCTGTGCACTATGTGCTTGCCTGGTACCGATAGAGTGCAGAAGGGAGCTCCAGAACTGGAGTTCGAGATGGCTGTCAGTTGCCATGTGGATGGCTAAGAATTGCATCGGGCCCTATGGAAGAGCAGCTAGTGCTCATAATTACTGAGCCATCTGTTCATCACCCTTTTGTTATTTTTGAGATGTCACTATGTAGTCCAGACTGGCATCTATCTTATGGTCGGTCACCTTGCCTCAGCTTCCATAGTTCTGAGATATGTGATTATAAATGTGTGTCACCACAACCAGTGCTAACATTTAATTCAGCAAATATCTATTAAAGTAGCTAAAATGATGACTTGGGTAGATGTATTGTAGGTTTTGGCTGACACAAGTGTGGAAATAGGGCCAAAGACAAATGTTCCTTTGCCTTTTGGAACTTATATTTAGCGTCTCGTAATTCTTCAGAATCATGAGTTTGTATAAATACCAGAAAGTTAAGAAAGTTTTCCAGTTCAAAAATTACAGCAGATTCCTCTGCAACTCTACAGAGAATTCTGTATTTATTTGTCCCAACAGAAGACTAGAGGTTTATCTTTGGGGAAGGTAAACAATGTTACTGGGTGATCCTGATACACAAAAAAAGTTGATGCTGGGTATAGTATGTTGTAGACAGGGAAATTATTTGAAAACTATGCTCACTTTCATAATTTTGAAGGAGAGATCCTGTCCTCTAAGCAGAAGATTAGAGAAAAAAGTGATAATATTAAAATAATAGAAGTACACCAATGGCAATGGTCCTCTAAGCCAATTGACTCTGGGGAAGTTCTCATGTCATCATGGAATAACGCTGAGTTATAAATAAATAATAATAAATCACCCAGACTGGAACAAATGACAGTGAGATGGAAGCTATACAAGATGAGAAAACTATGAGTCCATTTATAGGAGCTAGCATGAGTTCTGTACTGTGGAGTGGGTATCAAGTTCAGTCAGAGAATAGTTAGTAAAGGCACTTGTTAGAAAGCCTTTTCAAAGATATGCAAAATCCATAAATAGAAATACAAATATATTTAAAAGACACAGATATTAGGACTTATGCAAGAAGTAGAAGGATGGCTCTTTTCCTGTGATATGAGAGTATGTAGAACATGTAGAGAGAAGAATTCATAATTTTAGAACAATTTAGTCTACGGGATGCCAATTATTAATGAGAAATTAATAGTAATTTTTGACAATATTTTAAACTGATTTACATGTTTTACTTAATATAATCCACACAAGGTCACTTTAAATAGATATTCCTACTATTCCTACTACATATTTAAGAAATATGAATCATAAATTTCCTTAAGTTTGTTTAAGTAGTGAAACACAAGGGTGAGCTAGAAGACTGAGCTTTGGATGGCATCACCTGTATATCTTAGCTATGGCTCACAAACTAGACCATGAGACCTATACAGTCAACTACAAAGTTCTACCCAGTCCACAGTATTGCTGAGCATTCACTCAATCTTTGGAATCATGAAGCCATCATTCAAAAGATGAGTTGCAGTCATATGTTCAAAGCTAGAGAGAAGGGGTGTATACAGTCTTACCATTTGTAAGTAAAATTTGATTTCATTAATGATTCTTTAGTTTATCTGGACCTTCAGTATGCCAATACAACTGTATGATATCCTAGTTCACATCCTAATTCTTCAAATACTTTTTCTGAATCCTCTGTAAACTTACATTTCCACTCTCCTAATCTAAACAATGAGGTTTTCAGTTTTATCTTATTATATTCCCATTTTATAGCTGTGCATATTAACAGTTTATCAACTATGATAAATCTATGTGGATTCATTAGTGGACAAGTATTGGGTAACTTCTCAAATAAAATTTATGGTTCCATATATATATCATATATATGATATATATATATATATATGACTACATTGCTTCTGATTTTCAAGAAAATTTATTCATTTAGTAATTTTTCACAGGTCAGAGAGGAAGAATGAAATGGCTCTGAAATTACTCAAATCATACTTAAAGAAAGTAAATACTCATTTCCTGGAATTTAATTTTGAAAAAGCAAAAATAAAAACATCAATCAAGTATGAAATTTTACATTCTACATTGTACATTAACATGCTGATATACACCTATTAGAAATATGCAGTATATAATTGTCATCAGCAGTAACACTAACATAATATTATAGCAGAACTTCTAAATAAGTATAGAATTATTTTAAAGGTTTTCAACATGAAGAAATGACAAATGTTAGAGGAAGTAAGTATATTCAATCTGGCTAAACATTAAGCAATGTGTACATATATGGAAGCATTATACTATACTGTCAGTATATGTACTTTTATGTTTCTACATATCATTTACATTAAATTTAAAAATTCATAACTTTGTAAATATTGATACTAGAAATGTTAATTTGTAGCTAGAGTTTTCCTGCCTGGCCCAAAGTCAGGACAAATCTCTCTCACCCGCCAGTCCCACAGCCATTCAGACCCAACCGATTAAACACACAGAAACTTATATTGCTTACAAACTGTATGGCTGCAGCAGGCTTCTTGTTATCTAGTTCTTATATCTTAAATTAACCTATATCTATTAAATACATAAAATTAAGTGAAACAATATGCTTATAGGGTGTGCACCTATATAGTATAATTTATAATATTTTATGAATTATTTGAGGATTTCATACATATGTTCAGTACATTCTGGTCACATTATCCTTTGCTCCTCCTCCTAACTCCTCTAAGACCTACCCCACCTCATCACAACTTCATCTCTCTTTTTTTTTTAAATAACCTACTACATCCAATTTCTGCAGTCCATATATTCATGGGTATAGGGTAATCCAGTGGAGCATGGTCAATCTATCAGGGGCCATGCTTTTAACATAATTTTTTGATTCTTTGGGAATTTCACATAATGCATCCCAATCCCACTCATTTCCTAGTCCCTTCATATCCACCCTTCAACCTTTTAGCATCTCCCCAAAAAGAAAATTTAAAAAGAAATAAAAATAAAAATAAAAAATAAAGATAAACTGTTAATTAAAAAATACAAAATAAAAACAAACAAACAAAAAAACAACAAAGCAAACCAAAAACCAACAAACCAAAAAACACTTTGCTCATCCATCCTTCCCATTTTTCTATCACCGCTTTGTTAGTGACATTGGGAGCTGCAGTGTGTCATACATTATACCCTTTTGTCCAAACAGCTTTGCTTGCAAATATTCATTGTTTAATGAGTTGTTGGTTAGGTTCAAGGCATCTGGCTTCTGGTACACCATCAATATTGAACTCTCACCAAAAAACCCTCTCAGAAATCCTGCTCTTACCTCAGTCATGGAGATCCTGCAGCCATGGTTCTGCAGGACCAGTCCCTTTACATGCTCCAGCCGGTCATAGATGGGGTAGTTGTTAGAGTGGGCCAACTCAAAGCCCTGGATGTGTGACTAGATGGTAGCTAAGTTAGTCAGCCCAAGCCTCTGGGACACCTCCCTCAGATGAGGGGGGAAGTCAGCTCTCCCACACCTGTGGTGAGGGGTAGGGCCAGCTTTCCCAGAGCCAGTGAGGGGTGGAGCCAGCTAAGCATGGCCCTTGCATGGCTCCCATGGGCCATGTTAATAAGGTCAACACACCTCAACACAGATCTCAGCTGCAACAGGACAATGGACCCAGATGTGGCCCTCAATAGCAACCTGGGCCTGGATGTCATCATGGCCCTGGGTAGCAGCACAGATCACTCAGATCTTTATAGGCCTAGTGGCAGCGTGGTCCCTGGACTCCAACATCACCCAAGGTGGTGGCCCAGACCCTTCACATCCACATGGTTTTTGATGGTAACAGGAAACACAGACATCAACACAGACCCTGGCTGCAGCAGGGCCATGGACACAGATACGGCTCCCACTGTAGCTCAGACCTGGGCATCACCATAACCCTGGGTTGAAGCACAGGCCACCCAGATCTGTAAGGGGCCCTACTCTTAAAGTAAGTAGATTCTCTTTCCTCAAGAAGCCACCAACTGTTGATAGCTCCTCAGCTAGGAGTGGGAGCTCATGTGTTCCTTCCCTGTCCATGCTGAAATGTTATGCAGGCAATCACAGCTGTTGTGAGCTTAAGAGTATAGTCATCCTGCAATGTCTAGAAGACAGTGTTTCACACCAGTCCTCGACTTCTGGCTTTTATAGTATTCCTGTTCCCTTTTCTGCAATGATCCATGAACTTTATGGGAAAGGATTATATGATATAGGTGTCTCATCTATGATCAAGAACTCCAAAGACACTTATTTTTTGTATATCAACTAGTTGTGACTTTCTTTGTTAACTAGTGTCCACTGCACAAGGAAACTTCTCTGATGAGGTCTGAGAGCTGCACTAATTTATGGGTTTAGAAATATGAATTTAGAGGGCAAAATACCATGCCCATTTAGCAAAACAATAATAGTAGGTTTACAGCTGGTGCCTATGATCTACTCAGCCATGGTTTCTTGGCTCAATTTATAGTACCAGGCATAAATTTTACTGAGTAACATGCTCCTTAATTTTTTTAAAAAAAGTGATTGGTTACACTTACAACATTCGTGCCACTTTTGTACCCATGGGCATTTCTTGCCATGCTGGTCATTATTGTAAATCTCAGGATTCACAGCTGGATAAGATTTGTGATGACATAATTTTCCCCCAGCAGCCTACACAGCATCTATACTATGTTAACCAGTAAGAAGGAAGCATCTTAATGAGTAACAACCTTGTGTTTTCCATGTGTTGTGACCAAAGAATCTTCTGACTTCCACAAAAGGGTCTTACTATCAGTTCTGCTGGGCAGCCAAAGCAAAGAAAATAACCTCTATTGTTTAGTAGATCTCCAGGACACATCTCACCAACAAATCAGTGGGAGATGTCCTACAACTGACATTGTATTTTTGCAACATATAGATTCTGAGAGGAGCATTATCCACTGTGTAGAGTACTACCAATTAAACTGTTTCATATTCATATATAAATACACATCCATATATAAATCTATGTTTATATAAAGCTCAGACAATAGTAGTTTTCCATATGGTTTCCTCAAACATCCTTAGCATTTATTACTTCACCCATGCTTCCTCCTCCTTACCCTACCATCCTTCTTTCTGATTGCATCTCCCTTTCCTTTATTTATCCTTTCCCATCCATAGCATCTGTTATTCTACTATGTCTCATCCTTCAACATCTTTCTTTCCCCTCTATTTACCTAGATTTTATAGATATTCCAAATTTTTACATAAATATAAAGATTTGATGCTAGAATCTGCACATAAGTAAGAAAACACATTTTTCTTTCTGGGTCTGTGTTACCTCACTCAGTATAATGTTTCCCAGGTCTATTCATTTATTTGAAAATGTCACAATTTCATTTTTCTTTACAGATGAGTAGAATTTAATTCCATATTATTACCATATTTTCATTATACATTCATCAGTTAGTTGGCGGATGTCTAGGCTGTTTACAAGTCCTAGATATTGTGAATAGAATAGCCATGAACATGAAGAAGCATGTACCTCCATAGTGGGAAATAGAGTCCTTTGTGTATATTCACAATTGTAATAAAGCTGGGTCATATGATCAATCTATTTCTAGTTGTTTTTTGTTTGTTTGTTTGTTGTTTTTTTTTAGTAACCACCACACTGATTTGTAGGTGTAACCATCTTATTAAATAAGAAACACAGAGCCAATGCACAGATGAAAGCCCAAGAGGTCAGAGCGATAGCTAAGAGCTAAAAACCTTACCCTTCACTGCCGCTGCTATCTTCCTGAGCAAGAGACATACTTCCTGTCTGTCTTTTTTATAGACTTTCTATTCTACATTCTCATTGGTTTTAAACCCAAACACATGGCCTCCTCGTCACTACCTGTCTGTACAGAACTCGAGGTCTTCTATGGTTGGTATTGAGATTAAAGGCATGTGTCTCCATGCTGGCTGTATCCTTGAACACACAGAGATCCACCTAGCTCTGCCTCCCAAGAGCTGGGATTAAAGGCGTGCACTACCACCACCCAGTTTCTGCTATGGCTTGCTATTAGCTCTGACCCCCAGGCAACTTTATTTATTAATATACAAACAAAATCACATTTCAGTATAGTTAAAATATCACCATACTGATTTCCATAGTGGCTGCACCAGTTTGTACTCCCACCAATAGTACATAAAGGTTCCTCATTCTCCATATCCTCATCAGCATTTGTTCACCTTTGTTTCCATAAATTTATCTAATCTGACTGAAGAGAGATTGAATATTTATTTAGTTTTAATCTTCAGTTTCATTTTTGCATTTGTGTGTGTGTGTGTGTGTGTGTGTGTGTGTGTGTGTGTTTCTTTTCTGAGACAGGGTCTCTTTGTGTAGCTCTATAGACCAGGCTGGTGTTGAAAACAAAGATATCTACCTGCCTCTGTCTGCTGAGTGCTGGGATTAAAGGTGTGTACTACCACCACATGGCTTAATCTTCATTTTCTTGATGGCTAATGATGCTGAATAGATTTTAAAGTGTTTATCACCCATGTGCATTACTACTTTTGAGAACTTTCTGTTCAGTTCAATAGCCCACTTTTAATAAATTTGTTTATTTTCTTGGTGCTTTGTTTTTTGCATTCTTTTTATTTTCTAGACACTAATTGTATCAGTATATATAGTGAGAAAATGTGATATTTTCCCCATTTCATCAATTTCCTCTTCAGTAAGTTAATAGTCTTTTTGCATTATAGTAGATTTTATTTTCATAAAGTCTCACTTGTTGATTGTTGGTCCTATTTCCTGGGTAAGTAGGGTCCTTTTTCCTATTGAAAAGGGCCTTACCTAACTGAGCCTGTATCCTGAGTGTATTTCCTACTCTTTTTTTCTAGAAATTTCAGTTTCAGGTACAACATCAAGATCTTTGATCCATTTAGAATTGATTTGTGTGTTAGGTGAGAGAGAAGTATCAAGTTTGGTTCTTCTACATGTACTTATCTAATTTTCTAAGCATCATTTGTTGCAGATGCTATCTTTTCTTCAATGTGCATTTTTGTCATCTTTGTAAAAATTCTGGTGGTTGTAGGAACCTTTACTTATATCTGCATTCTTAATTTTCTTCCATTCATCCATGTTCCTGGTTTTGTGCCAGTAACATGGTGCTTTTACTACTATGCGTCTGTAGTATAACTTGCAAAGCAGAAAAGTGATACCTCTAGCAGTGTTTTTGTTCAGAATTGTTTTTATGTATTTTTATTCAGGATAGCTGAGATATTTTGGGCTTCTTTCTGATTTTTAAGATTGTTTTTCCATTTCTTTGAAGAATTGCATTTGAATTTTGATGAGGATTGCATTGAATCCATAGATTCTTTTTTGGTAGGATAGTCATTTTGATATGAATCCTACTACTTTATGTGTGTAAAAGGTCTCTCTATCTTCTGACACATTCTTCAACTTATTTCCTCTGTGCTTTACCATTTTCATTATATAAATCTTTAATTTCCTTGGTTAGATTTACTCCCAGGTGTTTTATATTTTTGAGGCTATTGTGAATGGCATTATTTCCCCAATTTCTTTCTCAGTCTGTTTTTCTTTGGTTTATAGGAAGGCTACTGGTCTGGGGATGCTTATTTTGTAACTTTCCACTGTGCTGAAAGTACTTATCCAGCAATAGGAGTTTCCTGTTGGAGTCTTTGGGGGATGGCTCATGTATCCAGTCATGTCATCTGCAAGTTCAGATACAATAAAATTTTAAAGAATAGTTTTAATATTTTGACAATATGAAGTTTCAAACCTACTAGAACATGAAGATATATTACATGTTAATTAGTTTTTCTCATGTGATGTTCTGAAATAAAAACATCCATTTATAGTAAGAAGAAAATTTCCATACCCTCACTGCTGTAGTATAAAATACATTGTCAAGGAATGTTAAAATAATTCCATACTTATCAAATAATTACACAGTATATCAGGGATTTTCCTAGTTAAAATAGTTTATATCATTAAGAACAGATCTCTTTAAAAATAATGAGAGACGAATGATAAAACTGCAACTTGTTTGAAAAACATGTAGAAAGCACAGCGCTCAGGAAACAATGTCTGGCTTCAGAATTGTTTAATGTCACTTCTGTGGCCAGTACAACGGAAAATGTTTTTCAGAAGTTTCCGTGCAAGCAGAAACATTTTTTTAAGCTAAAATGCAAACATTTGTCAGCAAGTTACTGTGCAGAAGACAGGAAGTGAATTAGAGACTTGTATAAAGGTCTGTCACTGGAAAGAAAAAATGTTTATTAGTAACAAAAATCAAAGTAAAACTTATATTACAATTTTTGTCTGTAACAATAGAGCATAATTATAAAATATCTTATTGCAGACTGATTGGTTTTAAGGTAAGAATACAAAAGTTTGATTTCATTGATTGATCATCACTATCATGTATAACTTTTATTCCTTAAAGTTCTGAGACATATTATATATTTAAATGATTATATTATGGAAAATACATGAATTAAAATGTTTAAACTCTGAAAAACCATTAAAATGGAAAAATGTTTAAACAACTTAATGTAATTTTATTTGAATAGACAATAAAATATTATTTATGATGATATTTAAAATAGACAACAGTGTAGTGTGAGTAGCATTATGACTTGTGGCTTGGTGTAGAGAGATGAAATTCAAAATATTTGTTTAATTAACTGATGACCATTACATTTGCAATGAGAGTATAAATTACAAATCAAATTAAAGCAGAGGAGTTCAATTTCATGAAAATAAGGAAACTAGGATACCCATCCACTCCATTATTAATGAAGAGAAAAAGTTCTTCAGTTAAAACTAATTTAGCACATGAAAAATCCAATATATAGCTATTAAATAAAGTCTTCTACAATTTAAATAAAATTATAGTTTTGTACTTATAAAATGTATCTAATATAGTCAGAGAAGTTACAAAATATACTAAAATAAATATAATGTACTTTAAAAATCATTTTGTAAATATTTAATCACTACAGTACAGATCTATTAGACAGTAAAAATTCTATAAGTAACTTTGGCCTACAATTTAAGAAAAACACACATTTTTTTCTGGATCTGTTTTTTCCAAAGTACCCTTGACAGACTTTTACAAGAAAAGGTGTTTACAGTGATTGGCAAATATCCCCAAAGGCTAATGAAATTTGATGGGTTGTTGTTGTTCAGATAACACATAATTCAGATATTCCCTAAGAAAACTGTAAGTCTGTAAGATCAAGAAAGTTTATTTTTGTTACTCTCATTGTTAATAATAATGATAAAATTTTAAATAATGAAAATTTTCTTTACTATAAAACCACACTTAAATTCTTCTTTATGTATTGTCTTGAGATTTGAGTATTCAGGACACATTCAGATAGCAAAAAATTTCATTTAAAAAGAAATTAATAATATTAATTTTCCCATCATACTTGGAAATAGTCAATTAAATCACATCTTTCAGACACAAGCAAACTTTATTGTGGATTTTTTTTCTCATCATAAATAACCTGAGAGTATATTCTCAATGTGCAATTTCACTCTAATTATGATAAATTAATAATTTGCATAAACGTGGTTAGTAACAATTTATATAAACAAATGATTAAGCACAACTTATTTATATTGTACCAATGCAGTTATGAATCATTCATTTGCAGTGTACATAAAAGTTTTTTGTTTACTTGAGAACTCTTCTATATTTAGAATAGAAATTAGCAATCATTTCTGAATGTTTACAAATACAGTGTAAAATGTCACAGCCTTTTTGTAAGTATTCAGAAGTTTTATAAGTCAAGACAAAAGTGGAAACTCTAGAAAATACAAATAAGTTTTGAAATAAATAAGACAGTTTGACTGCTATCTTAAGTAGAACAGAATATAATCACAATTTTAAATCTTAAATAAATAAATCATCTTTGTGATAAAGAGTAGTGCTGTGTTGTTTTCTGACTTAATTGTGCAAGGACTATGCACAGTTGGAGAGTGCAGACGAAAAGGTTTAAAGTTAATATAAGCTCTTTATATTGGGATAGGCTACTTCATAGTTTCATGACTTCTTTTGAAAGCTGAGTCTACAACCATTATTACTTTTCTCTTTTTAGACAATATCATATATTTTAAAATTTAGATGTTAATTATACGATATCAGATACCTTCCTATTATTGTAGCAATAATTTCTTCCACAATATCCTTAAATTTTCAGCATTGACTTATAAACTTCCTGCATTGATTGAGGAAGGATTTCATGTTATTTAATAAAACATTATTTTTTTATTTTTATTTTTTTATTTATTTTTTTTTTTTTTTTTGTTTTTTTAAGACAGGGTTTCTCTGTGTAGTTTTGCGCCTTTCCTGGAACTCACTTGGTAGCCCAGGCTGGCCTCGAACTCACAGAGATCCACCTGGCTCTGCCTCCCGAGTGCTGGGATTAAAGGCGTGCGCCACCACCGCCCGGCTAAAACATTATTTTAATAAAAGCTTAATTAATGTACAATTCAAGTACATTATATTTTTCTGTTTTAAAATATATACAATTCAGCCGGGCGGTGGTGGCGCACGCCTTTAATCCCAGCACTCGGGAGGCAGAGGCAGGCGGATCTTTGTGAGTTCGAGGCCAGCCTGGTCTCCAAAGTGAGTTCCAGGAAAGGCGCAAAGCTACACAGAGAAACCCTGTCTTGAAAAAAAAATGAAAAAAGAAAATATATATATATATATATATACAATTCTAAAATATTTAGTAATATTTATGCTCATGTTTAGATAACATTTTAATTTCATTTGTGTATACAATGGAATATAATCATATCTACCACACCTTATTTCCCCAACTCCCTTCATTTACTACTCAACATGTTCCACTCCAAATATGTCATTTTTGTTTTTTATTTTTTAATTTTCTTAACTTTTTATTGATCCTTTGTAAATTCTGTATCTTTCATCCCAATCTCATTCATCTCTCTGGATGTCTCTCCACATCTGCCCTCCATGCTTGCAACCTCCCCTCCAAGAGAAAACAAAAGTAATGTAATAAATAATAAATGTAATCAATGTAAGAAAAATAAAAAAATAAATAAAAATGCAAATTAAAGAAAAAAAGAAACATCTCGCAGTGGAAGCTGCTGTGTGTCGCAGAATATCATCTCATCTACCCTTTTTTCTTGCAATGAGTCATTGTTCTGGTTCCAGGCTTCTGCTGAACTATCAATACTGGATCTGCATTGGGACTCTTCTTGGATATCCTGTTGTCCTGTGTCATGAAGATCTTGCAACTTTGGTTCTGAAGGACTGGTGCCTTCACGCCCTCCAGCAGCTCTTAGATGGGGTAGTTATTTTGGTGGGTCAACTAAAAGCCCTGGATCTAGGCCTGAGTGGTAGCTGAGTTGGTCACCCTGCCTGTTCTCCTACTTCCATGCCACCAGGGCCAGCTCTTCTGCTTTGTTCAGGTGAGGGACAGGGCCAGTTCTCCCTCATTTCAGTCCTCGACCTGCTTACCACAGCCATGCCACTAGCTCTACTGTGCTGCTCAGGTGAGGTACAGGGGTCACTGCAAGGCATGACGCCATCTCTCCTGCTCTCAAGGCCGCCTCTGGGGCCTGTTGTAGGCCCGTGGGGGCGGGGCACTCTCCTGAGCACCTGCCACTGCTTCAGCCTGTGAGAGGTGAGGTTATGTCTCCAGAGTACTGAAGCCAGTGATGGGGAGGGCCAGTTCTGCACATCCCTTGGGCTTCAATACGGCTCCAGGTGGTAGCCTGGACCAGGGAACGTTGCATGGCCTTTGGCTGTTACATTGGGTCATGAACATTGACCCCTGCTGTTTTAGGGCCATGGACCCAGAGATGCCCCTCAGAATCAGCACTGGCCGGGGTATCTCCATGGCTTCAGGTGGATGCACAGGCTACTCCTGCTAGGCTGCTCCTCACCATCCTCGCATCTCTAGTTTTGCCTCTGGTCATAGTACACAAGTCATTCTGCTTCTCTTTCTCTACCATGTCTCCACCACATACTTGCTTATCATCATGTGGGGATCTCTTTGGTGTCTCTCTTGCCCAGCTAGTACCACACGGCTCTGGGTACAGGGATCTCAGGTGTCTTCTGCCCCACCTGCACCATGTGGTCAAGGGCCAGGGCCTCTCTGGTGTCTCCCACCATCAAACTGGACCCCATGGCTGTGGAGACCCTTGGTCATCGTGTCTTTTTTAAAATAATATTTTATAACTCACTAAATCTAATTAGTGTGTCAATATGTAAATGGGTGTGTGGTCCTCTACTGAATTGTAGGAATCCTGCCAATGGCTCAGTCCTCAACACAAGGTTATTCTTCCTTGAGACAATTATCAACAGCAGTTAGCTTCTCACTAAAGTTTTGGGCCTTGAGGACATCTGTGCCCTGTATATCTAAATTGTGACTGGGTTGATCTTTGCAGGCATTTCACAGGTAACCCTGGTTGCTATGAGTTCACAAATGCAGTAGCTATGTTATGTACTGATGGCAGAATTTCACAGCACTCATCCTAATCCTGCAGCTTTCATATTCTTTTTATCTCCTGTTCTATGACATTTCCTGAGCTTTGGTGATAGTGGTGATAGAGAGATGATTGATATAGATATCTCTTTTAGAGATCAACACTCAGTCTTTTTCTATGAACTTTTTGATTAGTCATGCATCTCTCAATTGACTCAAGCCCACTATTTAGAAAGTATTATGATGACATGACCATTTTGAAAAGCAATAATAGTAGGTTCTACCCTAGAGCCTATGATATCCCCTGCCATGAGCTTTGGAACAAGATTATAGTAGCAGACATAAAATCCCCTCCTGTGAAGTAGGTTTAAATCCAATAAAAAAATCCATTGTTTACCCATTAATACTTCTGTCTCTATTACACTAGTGAGCATATCTTGCCAGAAAATTTAGTATTTCAGCATGCAGGGTCTAGTGCTGGGCAAGACCATTGATGTGTTTTCTCTTCCAGCAGCCTGAAAATTACATTCTGGTACTATCAAAGCTAGCCAGAGGGAGAAAGTTTCTTGGTTGATTTGAGCTTCATTTCTGCTATGTCGTGCCACCAAAGTATGCTGTTTTCAGCAATAGAGTTTTACCATGCAGTGATGGAAGATAATCAAGGTCAATGACAATAGTCTATGCTGTTTTGCAGACAGACCTTTGGATTGCCCTGACCAATAACTTGGGATTAGGTATCTCAAGCATTGCACTATGATTTTCATTTAAAAATTTACCTAGACTGAGAGTGACGTTGTCCTCCCAGGTAGGATAATTTTATTTGAATTGTTATATCTGTTTTTCTTCTGAAAAGAGCTTACTAACTAGTGGGTATTCATAAGACTTTTTAATACATCTTCAATTTTGGTTAATTCACCTTCTTCTCCTCCCTATCATCCACCTCTCACTTGATCGTTTAATCCTCAGTATTCTCCATTTTTCTTTCATTTCACATGTATTTCACTATCCATCCAATTATTTTTAATTGGGTTGTTAGAAAGTAGGTTTTGCTATTACTTTATTTTTCCCTTTCTCTGTATTAGCCCTTCCTTTCACCCTCTGACTCTCTCCATTCTCATGCACCCTCCCATGCTTATCTTTCTGTTCATAATATCACATTCACTATCCCTCCTCTCCTAACGTATCCCCACAAAGCCCCTTCCTAATTTTCTGGCTTCCATTTGTGCTCCAAGTTAAACTAATAAAACAGAATATTGGAATCTAGGATCTACATGAGTAAAACATATGATATTTGTCTTTCTGAGCCTGAGTTCCCTCTTACAATGCAGTTTTTCCAGTTACTATCTATTTTTCTATAAATATGATTTTTCTTTACAGCTGAATAATAGTGCATTCTGTATACATGCTGCAGTACTCTTATCTGTATATCTTTTGAGGAATATCTAGATTGATTTCATTTCCTAGTTATTCTGAACAGAGCAGAAATGAACATGCATGATCAAGGGTCTGTCTCTGTAGCAGGATGTAAAGCTCCTATAAGTGATGCAGATATTTGCTTCTCCTGGCTAGGATTTCTTTTTTCCTGTGATAATCCCCTAAATTACTCTGTAACCGACCCACTAATACTTGAAAAATAACTCCTGAGACAGAAAGAAGTAATTTTATTAATCGTGGCATAATAAGCAGAGTTAATCAGGAACTTTTTTTTTTGTATAGGTATCCACTTCTTCCAAGTACTACAGGACATTTAAATCTGGGTCAGAGTGATACACACAGGGAGTTTGCATGTTATTTGGGAACACAGAACTTAGTAAATCTGTTCCTTTAGTGTTACATAGGAGAAAAACAAAACTGTGTGCACTGAAGAGAAAAGATTGCCTTATAACTCAAGGTCATAATATCAGTTCTGAAACTGGCCTGGGTAAAATACATGGGTGCTTCTTGTTTCTGACACCTGCCAGTCCTTGTAGAAACACAAGAGTCCATGGACTGCTATTTTTTGCAACCTCTGTGAGCCTTTAACTACTGTTCTAAAGAATTGTTTTCCCTGTACTCACAGGCTCCATGAGTTTTCTAATGGAATCCAGGGTGTGGTGATGTAGTTATGAAGTTTTCAGTGCTATAAGAAGCATCAGCATTTTTTACTTGGGTCTCTGAAAGATGAACACATAAGAGTTTGCCTTGTAGAAACACCATTGAGAAGAGAATTGTTACCATTACCAAGTATATGACTGGCAATTCTCCCATGATATTTATTGATAGTAGTTTCTATCTCTACTATCTTTAGTTCCCAAATTAAATCACTATGAAATTTATATGCACTCCTGTGAAGTGACTTTATTTATTTATTTACTTTTGAGATTATAATATAATTATATTCCTCACTTCCCTTCCTTTTCTTCCTTCCAAACTCTCCCATATGTACCTCCTTGCTCTCTTTCATGGCCTAATTTTTCATATATATATATTCTGATCAATTTGTATAATCTTACTTGTATACATATTTTTATGGGCTGACCATTTGTTATTGGATTCCCAATTGGTGTGCTCTTCCCTGGGGAAGGCTATTTTTCCTGTTCTCAATATTACTTAATTGTCTATAGTTCTTTGTGCAGGATTGAGGCCTCAGGGGCTTTTCCCCATTCACTTTGGCATGTCTATTGGCATCATCCCTGTTTAATTCATGTTAGGTATTTTATTTTTAATTACCACCATTTGACAACTTCTTTTGAATTGTTTTTTAGATATTAAGGATAATTTGCTGTTACAATTAAATTTATATATGTTGAGTTTTCCAGATATCAATGCTTTCATGGCTCTGGAGTTTAAAGATTTTAATTCTATAAAATAGATTATAAAAGTTTATATAACCGGGCGGTGGTGGCACACGCCTTTAATCCCAGCACTCAGGAGGCAGAGGCAGGTGGATCTTTGTGAGTTCAAGGCCAGTCTGGTCTACAGAGCAAGATCCAGGAAAGGCGAAAAGCTACACAGAAAAACCCTGTGGTGGGTATGTGCAGGTGTCCGCTGAAGCCAGAGGTGATTGATTGCCCTGAAGCCTGAATTACAGGCCGTTTTGAGCCAACTAATATGGGTGCTGAAATCTAAACTTGAGTCAGCTGGAAGAGCAGTACCAACACTTAACTACTGAACCATCTCTCCAGCTCCTTAAAAAAGTTTTTAGTAAAAAGTACATTTCTTTTCATGAAAGACTTCAAAGTATTTAGAGTATGCCCATTTGTTAAATACAAACAATCACTAAGGACCATACATAAGTTCACACTTACTAAATATTTTTCAAAATAACAGATTATAAGAATTTAAATCAGTTGACTCAAAGAAGTACTAGTGGATAATATAATGATTTTTAGTTATTTTAACACTAAAAGAACAAATAATTTGTTCCTAATTTCTCTCATGGTAAAATATTTTATTACTTAACATTTTAACATTTAAAACTGTTTACTTGTGAAAGGTGTAAGGTTGATATGAGGAAAAATATTTCCTAAATATAATGTATCTTGAAATTGGAACAAGATTCCAGTGTGCTGGACAAATATCTAAAATTAGTCCAAACATTTTAGAATAGCTATACTTTCGTAAACTTCAGTAATTTACTATATTTCTTTGACTATTTCTATTTCCCAATTTCCCATTATTTTAATTTACATGAAATCCAAAAGTAATCAATAAGTCATACTAAAAGAAAGCATTGTATGCCAGAGAAGAGCAGGACATATAACTTACCTAATTCTCATTCCCCTAGTTTCTAAATTTCTGCTTTTTCCAAAATCTGAAGGTACTGTTTATAGCTGAGATATAAAATATTTTAAATTTATTGTTCCACAAAATACATGTGCAGTGCTGCAAATTTAAATAATGTAGGCGAGTAAGAGAAAATACAACATAGTAAATAAACATCATTTTTAGCAGAGAGTTTATTTACATTGAGTTTGACAAAATAACAAAATATGGAGAATCGAAAGAAAAACTTTTTACACTAAAAAATTTTAATTTGTTCTTCAAGTTATTGAATTATGCTAAATATGATTTTATGTAACAGTAGAGATCTGTATATATAAAAATCTAGTAATTTGAAATTTCATATGACATGCTAGAAAACTCACATAATACAGTTGTCTGTCATGAATCAGAAAGTTGGCTGTATAGGTGTTCCAAATATGATTGTATTTTCCACATGATTAACTTATAAATTTTCTGCATAACTAATTTTTCAAACTAATTTTTCTTTTATACAAACCAAGTTCTAAAAGCTTATATCGTTCATAAAAATCATCGATGCTTTCTGGCATTTCATTTACAATATTCAATGAATTTAAAGTTAGTACAGGAAATAAGACAGCCTTTTCAAATGAAATAATCAGCACTTTCTTATATAATCATGAATAAAATTCCCTGCTGAAAATTCATTGAAAGCATTAATAATTGGCTAGCAGACCTAAAGTGTTTTTGAGGAGATAGTTTTAAATTCTTGAATGACAGTTTAGACAAAGATTTACTACCATAGGATATATGTTGGGGAACTAGCCTTTGATTGCCTGTTCCCTGAAATAACAAAGCTGGTTACCAAAGAACAATGGGAGCACAGAGAATTGTTGACAGTGGAAACAAAACAGTATCATGAGATTTTCCACAGTATGGTGTAATGTTATCTAATGATAGAATTTCACACCAGTCTTTCCTTGAACAAACACATCTGTGAAAAAGCTTGGAATAGTGAATGCATATGCTAAAAATGTAAGGGTAAGTTTTATTTGGGAAAATCACTTTTAGATGAGATAATTTATTAGAAGTTTCTTAGATTGGCTATATAATTGTAGACTTAAAACAAGTATACAAAACTATTGGGTAATTATGTTTGTTAATCCCCTTATTCAATAATTTATTGTTTATGTACTACAAATACTAGATTCTGTAGTATAAAAGCATCTACAAAAATTGAATGAAAAGACAAGTTGATATTTTAAACTGATACATGTTTTATGTAGTCCATACATGACAACAGATTTGTTGTTTTCTTCAGTTTATCAAAATGTAATGACTGCTTCTGTTAATAAATATACTTATGTTTCAAAATACTTTGTGTGTATGTGTGTGTGTGTGTGTGTGTGTGTGTGAGAGAGAGAGAGAGAGAGAGAGAGAGAGAGAGAGAGAGACAGAGACAGAGACAGAGACAGAGACACACAGAGAGAGACAGAGAGAGAGAGAGACTCACTGTGCAGCTCTGGATAGCCTTGAAACATGCTATATTGACCAGGCTACTTTCAACTTGTGGCTGTCCTTTGGCCTCAGCAAATCTGTACTGGGATTCCAAGCATACACCACTATGTCTAGCTAATCCTTTTAAAGGTATAGTGTTTCTACAGTTGACTCATAAAATATGTTTTCATATGGAGTGTGTGGAAGACTGCTGTGTTCAGGTTCAGTTTTCATATGTTATGTTCTGTGTGTGTGTGTGTGTGTGTGTGTGTGTGTATGTGTATGTGTGTGTGTGTGTGTGCACATGCATGCATGTGAGCACATGCATGTGCACCTGCATCTGCCTGAACATATGATGATGTGAGTGTGAACAGATGTCCAGAATTGGTTCTTTCTACCATGTGGGTCCTGGGGACCAAACCCAGGTTATTAGGCTTGTCAGCATGTGCCTGTAGCCACTGAGTTGTTACACTAGCCCTACATATACTTTCAAATTAAACTACTTAAATTTTTTTTAATATTTTATTCAGGGGAGAGCGCGAATGCAGTCCCCCACTACCACAAATTATGCAGTCGAGTTTCCCGCATTTGGGGAAATCGCAGGGGTCAGCACATCCGGAGTGCAATGGATAAGCCTCGCCCTGGGAAAACCACCTTCGTGATCATGGTATCTCCTCTGCCAGGTAAGTATTACTTAATTTTTTAAAACAAAGACTCACTACAAGTATTAGGTGACAACCTGGGAGGAGTTGAGGGAGGGGAAAGAGTATTATCAAAAGATACTCTTTTGTAGCTGGAGTTTTCTCCAGTCCTGCCTGGCCCAAGGTCAGGACAAATCTCTCTCACCTGCCAGTCCCACAGTCACTTAGACCCAACTGAGTAAACACACAGAGACTTATATTGCTTAGAAACTGTATGGCCGCAGCAGGCTTCTTGTTATCTAGTTCTTATATCTTAAATTAACCCATATCTATTAGTCTATAAGTTGCTACGTGGCTCGTGGCTTACCGGTACCTTACATCTCGCTTTTCATGGTGGTGGCTGGCCTTTCATGGTGGTCTCTGACTCAGCCTTCCACTTCCCAGAATTCTTCTCCTCCTTGTCCTGCCTACCCTATCCTTCCTGCCTGGCTACTGGCCAATCAGAGTTTTATTTATCAATCAATCATCCACAGCATCTGGGAGGAGTTGAGGGAGGGGAAAGAGTATTATGAAAAAATACTCTACGAAAATTTCAAAGAATATACAAAAACATAAAATGCAGAAATTCCCTATATGTCTTTCCTCATATTTTCCCATAGTACTGTTTTGCAGGAGTGCACTTTAGTATCAAATTGAATGTCACCATTGGTAGAGGCATAATAGAGAACAGTTCTGACACCATAAAGCCCTGTAATGCCCTACCTCTGTAATGCAATGTTCATCCTCTACTCCTGGACCATGGCAGTAACACCTAGAGATCACTATGCTCCTTTTTATTTCTGTAAACTTGTCATTTAAACATATCAAACAGTATCATAACATTTTCCGTAGGGTTAGATTTTTTTGACTCAGTATAAATTCCTAGCTATTTCATATAGATTGTAACATTATATTATTTAGTACGATGTAATAACTCATACTGAAACTAATCATCTACTGTGAGTCATAAAGATTTTCCCCCTGTTTGAAATTATTGCAAATAAAGCACCTATAAATATTCATGTGCAAGATTTTCTTTACACATAAGTTTTCATTTATGTGTGATAAATACTCACCAATGCAATTGCATAGTCATGTAATACATATATTTTTATTTTTAATATTTTTATTTTATAATTCATTTAATTTTACATATTAGCCAAGGATTCCCCTGTCTTCCCTCCTCCCCAGCCCTCCCCCCCAGTCCACCCTCCATTCCCACCTCCTCCAAGGCAAGGTCTCCCCTGGGGAGTCAGCCCAACCTGGTAGATTCAGCGGAGGCAGGTCCAGTCCCCTCCTCCCTACACCAAGGCTGAGCAAAATGTCTCAGCATGGGCCCCAGGTTCCGAAAAATCAACTCATGCACGAAGGAAAGGTCCCTGTCCCACTGCCTGGGGGCCTCCCAAAAAGTTCAAGCCAATCAACTGTCCCACCCATCCAGAGGGCCTGGTCCAGTTCCATGGAGGCTCCTCAACCAGGACTAATAGCCAGACTAGTGGAACCACATGAACTGTAGTAATATATTTTAAGTTACATAAGAAAGTTACATACCAAACAAATTGCCAGAGTGATTGAAAAATCAATTTTACATTCTCACTAGCAATCTATGTGAGATCTAGTTTCTTAACTTCATGACCAGTTTAAAATATAAGTCACTTTTACCTTAATTTTAACCATTCTGATAGGCTTGAGGGTTTAATTTGTTATTTCCAAAACAGTCTTGTCGCATTGTATTCTTTTTTGGCATCTGATGTATTTTAGCTATATTTTCAAATTAATAATACATAATACACAAATTTATGGATGGAGTATTATATGACATTTCAATACATGTATACTATGTGTAATGGTTAGTTGAATGCAATTGGCTTATTAGTTGAGTGCAATTACCTTATATATTGTTTATTTGTATTGTAAATATTTAAAATCTTCTATATTCACTTTACTTAAATATTCAGTTAATTGTCAGTCATATTTATTCTATGTCTTAGACTATTAGAGTTTTTCTTTATCATCCAACTCTTCCTTTTTGCACGTTTATAATTCTTTTTCCATCTTGCAATTCTGTATGCTTTGAAGGTTCCAATAAACACTATTCTACTTTATAACTGCATAAGGTTAACTTTAGCTTCCAGGTAAAAGCAAGAATCTATAGTATTTATCTTTCTACACCTGACTTATTTTATTTAGCATTCATGTTGTTATAAGCAATAGAATATTTTTATGACTAAATAATATTAAACTTTATATGTGTACCACATATTCTTTGTCTACTCATCTGCTGAGATTCTCTTTTTGTGAAATGTTATATCATGCACTTTTCCAATGTCCTAAATAAGTTGCTTATATCCTTTTAATAGTAATTTTCTGTATTCAATATCCTACTTCCTTTTCTAATATAAGATTTACAAACATGTTCTCCATTTGAGTAGCTTTGTTCTATCATTATCCAATGGACATTTGTCATGTGTAGATTTTTGTTGTTGTTTCTTTGTTTGAGATATAATCTTGCATTTTGCCTAAGGTAGATTAGAATTAATTTTGTAGCTTGCCTTGGCTTCAAAATCCCATCAATTCTGTGTCTCAACTTTCTACATGCTTGGATTATATGTGTGATACAACAAGTCTAGTTTGTCATGAAGAATTTAGGGTTTTTTTTTTTGAAAACTTGTGCATAAGTATTGCATCTATATCACTCTTACCTCCCCTGCTCCAATTTCTGTTATGGCCAGTCTTCTCCCTGCAGAATTCATGGTCTCTTATTCTTTAATTATTACTGTTACATACATGCGCATACACACACACACACACACACACACACACACACACACACACACACACACCTATATACAATCTACTGAGTCCATTTAGTGTTGCTCATATGTATATGTGACCAGGACTGACCACTTAGCATGGATAATCTCTGTGATAGTTTGTCCCTGGGGGAGACAAATTTCCTCTCTCTCAGCAGCTATTGGGTACCTGTAGCTCTTCATGTAGTGGCGGAACTTAGTTGAGTTTCTCTTATCCATGTTCACATGTCAGTTGATGTCATTATGTTAGTATTGTTCAGCTAGCTATATTTCAGAGATTTGATGAGTTCATTTTCTCTGTTATGTCTAGGGGACTATTGAGGATCAGGCTTTCTGGTTCTCTGACTCTTACAATCTTTTCATCCCTATTCCTTGATTTTCTTTGAGCCTAAGGTATAAGGGTTGCATTACAGATGTATCAATTATAGTTGGGCGTTCCACGGTCACTTATTGTATACATGTTGAACAGTCATGGATCTCTACAATGGCTTCTATCAGTTGCAAAAAACAAGGTTTTTGATGAAGGGCGAAAACTACACATATCTGTAAGTATAAGGATAAGTATTTAGAATACAGTTAGAAATTACATTAATTTAGAAAAATGACTATATTAGATTCTCCTCAAGGGTCTAAGACCTCTCTAGTTCTGAGTAGTTGGATGGGTTTCCATAACCAAGTAAGCATAAATTCCCTCCAATTGTGTTGTCTTAGGTCTTATCAAACAAGTGTATTAATGTAATGGTGATTTCTACACATGAATCGATTCCTGTTGATAGAAACTGGTGGGAGAAAGTAGGTCACTGGGGGGCACGTGATTTTGAAGGTTATACCTTTTTCCTTGCCACATACTTACCTCTCTAAGCTTCTTGTATGGCACGAGGTAAACAGCTTTCCTTTATGATGCTCTTTTTCTATGATGTACATGTT
The DNA here is from genome assembly GCA_902168425.1 of Peromyscus attwateri. Taxonomy (NCBI): domain Eukaryota; kingdom Metazoa; phylum Chordata; class Mammalia; order Rodentia; family Cricetidae; genus Peromyscus; species Peromyscus attwateri. Next base: position 46,391 of record CABHPP010119493.1, read on the forward strand.
CTGTTGGAAGCTCTGCCCCTCCTCCCTCTCCAAACCCTGCCCCTCAGAAAGCTGCCAAACAGCGGATCCTCCCCCAGAACTGCCTAAGACTATGCCAATAAGATATTTAAGCTTCAGTCCATGGATCTGCCACATGATTTTTCCTTTTCCCTTGAGATCACCCAAGAGTGCTTTGCTCAGGTTAAACCTAGTTCTTTACCTTTTAATTTGGCTAGATTTGGTTTACTGCATTGGTGGGGAAAACCTACTAATGGGGATTCAAAAATACTTATCATCTGGTGCCATGAAGACTCATTCCCTGCTGGTCCCCTGGCAATGTGGGAAGCCACTCCCTCTTCCCCCCATGCTCCGCTAGTCTGGATCAATTATTGACTTGGGTAAGTCACCCATTTCCAAGCAAGAAAATCTATAAGTTATTCAGGATCTTTTCTGAATCTTTTGACCCCTTCTGGGTCAAAGGCTTCTTGGATACCCTGCCAGGATGCAGCCACACCAAGGCAAGCCTTATCCGTTTTCAAAGCAAAGTTTGTCTTTGTTCTGTGGTACCTTTGGCTAGGAGACATTCTACCCAAAGACACCCCCACACCACCACTTGACCTCAGGCTATCTTAGGGGATGCCCTGCCATAGTTTTCAGTCTCCAGCACAGGCATGGAAATGGGCAGCGCTAAGTCTAAGGTTGTTTTCTGGCTCTGGATCTCATGTAATGACAGAGAAAGTTATTTTATGCTGTTCTGCCTTATTAGAAAAAAAAAAGAAAAAATTCTAAAAAATTGGGTGTGGTTAAAAACCTGTAACAAAAAGTTAGCTTAAAACTTGTAACTCCAAATTGGAACTGTTCCAAGAAACAACATATGGTCTGCCACCCCAATTGCTGTAAAATGTATCCAAATTGGGGCTGTTTCACCATACTCCCTCACCCACGATTTTTGGGCTCTGCACTCCTGCCCCTTCCCCTCCCCTATTCTCTGTTTGTCTGCATTTCTGCACCTCTTCTACTCTCTCTTCCTGCCTGCTTTACCACTCTAAACTGAATAAATGTTTCATTCTTCTATTTGTTACAGCATGTAAATAAAAGCCAGAGAGATACAGGATGCTTCATTCCCAGTACATGACTGTTCGCTCCCCTCCCCCAAACACCTAGGAGACCCACAGATTAAGCTCCAGCTCACTTATTCTCTACCTGGCTCTGGCTCTTGCAGCCTGCAGACCCACATGGATACTTTCCCTATCTTCTGCTCCTTCCTGGCTTTCCTCTCATCTTACAGTAAGACTGCAGACCCAGTATGCTATCTCTCACTTTCCACCTTCAGTCCTGCAGCTCATATTCATGCTCAACTTCCTCACTCCTAAAAAGGTCTTTTATTCTTGTGGTTTCTTACATGCTGCTATAAACTGTAACTCTTATTTCAGAATTTTTAAACTGCTCAACTAACATGGTTTCCAGTAGAATATCTTGTTTGTATTTAAGCTGTTAAAAAAAAAGTCCCATATATTTTGTGGGACTGCATGCTTGGCACTGACAAGTCTTGAATGCCTGAGTCTATGTGGTTCATATGTCTTGGTAATAGCTCAGCTGTTATTACAGCCACATGCCTGGGCTCAGAATTTGCCTCTGGGACTTTTCTGGCCCTGGATCTAATGTAATGACAGAGAAAGTTATTTTATGCTATTATGCCTTGTTTGGAAAAAAAAATCTAAAGAATTGGGTATGGTTAAAAATCTGTAACAAAAAGTTAGCTTAAAACTTATAACTCCAAATTGGAACTGCTCCAAGAAACAACACATGGTCTGCCATGACATTAATTAAGTACAACACGTGGGCAGCCACCATTTTGACTAAGGATGGAGAAGGGGGGGTGGTGGTCATATGACTTTACCACCATCTTGAATAAAGATGAACACATGGAGTAAGTCCACAAAGAGACACCAGGTCTCCAAAATATTTTAGATTGGGATAGATTTCTGTATGATAATTCCTGTCCTAAAAACAAGGTTAATGAAAGATAGCATATAAAACAATGCTGGTTTAATGAGGTATTAAAGCTACACCTCCATGCATTCATGTACAGGGATATATCTTGCTGGCAGCCAGATTTTGTAAAGTAAGAGTAATCCCTTTAAATAAAAAATGGGGGAGGGGAGTAATCCCCTTGGTATCAATTTTAGAAACACTAAGTTGTTTACACTGGAAAACTGGGTTTTGCCTTCTAGAGATACTAAACTACTTATACCTAACAGGTAATGATCCCCTGGTCCTCAAATGCTTCAGTGGACTGAGAATATGGCATTTAATAAAAAGCTTTTCATGATTGAGACATACCAGCTCCTGGCAGCACCCTGTATATCCTCCAAGGAAGATGGATGGCCTCAGAAGAAATTCCACCTGGAGCTTGCTTTAAATGTAGTTTTCCCATGGATCAGAAAACTGTCTTGCACCTTAACTGCTGCTAAGTCCCTGTCCAGACTGTGGTCAAGCAGGACACTGGGGAATTGATTGTCCCTTGCCAACACAAGGTAGGCCAGTGTCCCCAAATTCCTACTCCACAGGAAAGTCTGTCAGGTCTTCTGAGCTTGGCAGCTAAAGACTAATACTGCATTCATACCTCTGTCCCCAAGGACCATGGAGAAACTTGGGGTAGCTGCCTAGGTAGCTGGTAAGCTTCTGTTACTTCTGCTTACTCAGGTAAAATTTATCTTTCTCAGATCTGGTAGTGTTTGATAACTAGGTTATTGATAGATTTACCAGTTTAACAGTTCACTCCCATCCCCCTAAGGCTACAACCATCTTGATAGCTCATTAATTCATTAGCTAAGTTTCCTGCTAAAAATACAGACAGGTTTGTCTTGTTCACAGGCTTCATAGTAAAGGATAAACAGACTTCAGATGTAAATTCCCACTTAAGGTATGTAAAGCTGTTTCAGACTTTTGTCCCCTTTTTATGTTATTATTACATTGAAATTTCAGAGGATCAGAGTTTTAGTGTTGATAAATGAAATTTTGATAAACTGATAGAGCACTGACTATGAACAGTTTTCAGAAATTCTTAAATTTCTGTGAATTTTAATGGTCCCAGCTTTAGGACTAGATAGAAGCTTTTTCAGCATTTCTGTATTGTCTCCAGCCACATATGACAAAACTCTGCTGAAATGCCAACTCCTCCCTCTCTGAAACAGATTAGCATTAAAGAGGGTATGGAAGCATGTAGGTGTGCTCAACTCTGTTCCTCCTTCTCTGCTCCTCAGCATCCTTCCCTCCCCCTCCTTTGCTTGCCCAAACTCTTTTGTTCACTACATTTCCTCTGGTTGTCTTCTAAGTACAGACTTAAAGGTATGTTTCATCAGGCTAAAATCAGGCCCTAGGAAAAATGTTTTAACCCAAAGACATAGCCTTTGCTATGACACCAAGGTATAAATCTGTTTTAGCTGTTTTACAGGCACCTACAGGTTTCTGGGGAAAGAGTTCTGCTACTCTATCAAGAATCTGACCTGGTGAAAACTAATATAAGTCTCTAGAGCCCGTCTTTGACTCCACCAATCTTTGAGCCCTTATTTTACAGGTCCACTCTTCCAGCCAGACCTGTTCCAAGGCCAACCTGCAGGGGGCCCTCCAGATACGCCAGCCCTTGCACCATCTCTGAGGACACCAACTGGGTGAATACTGGCAGGTTAACTTCACCCCACATGTCCACTCATAAAAAGCTCTGTTATCTCTTAACTCTTGTTGACACCTTTACAGGATGGATGGAGGCACTCCTTACTTCCAGGGAAATAGCAGATATGATGGCTCAGATGCCCCTTGAACACATCATCTGCCAATTTGGCATGTCATCCCCCCAAGCTTCTGGGACATCAGTGCTGGTACCATCTCTCCAGCCTTAAGTGGGCACCTATCCAGGATAAATGGTCTGTCTAGCAACTGGAGCCCTCCACGGGCCTATCTGCTCTTCAGCCTTAATCATTCATCTTTGTCAGTACAAGTGCACATTTCTATTCCATTCTTACTGGCAATCTCCACTCTCCCCATGGCTAGTTCCATTCATAGGGCCAGTGATAACAACCTATGTTTTCTCTTAGCAACTTAACTTCTCCACTTTCTCAAGAAATAGGTCCCTGAGGTCTCCAGGATGGCAGTTAACCAAATGCTTCTTCACCTACAGCTCCCACTGAGCATGAGCCCACTGATGCCCAACTCCCCCTCCCCACATCATCCAATGCAAGCAGGATGTAACCAGTCTTGAACCGGTACTCATATATCTAAGAAGGTTAGAATGTTCTGTTGGGAGCTCCCACCTCAGTCCCCTCCTCCCTCTCCAAACCCTGCCTCTCAGGAAGCCTGCCAAGCAGTAGCTTCTCCCCCAGAACTGCTCAAGACCGTGCCTACAAGGTATTTAAGCTCCAGTCCATAGACCTGCTATATGATTTCCTTTCTTCCCCCAGATGACCTGGAAGTGCTTTGCTAAGATTAAACCTGGTCCTTTACCTTTTAATTCAGCTCGATTTGGCTTATTGTGTTGGTAGAGAAAACTACTACCAGGGATTCAAAAATACTTCTCAGTACATAATCAGCATATATCACTATTTTTATTTATTCAGTGTTTCAAATATGTATTTCCTTCTTTCTTTCTCATTCAGCTTTTTGTTGGTGGGTTGCTATATTAAAAATGGTTTTATTGTTTGTTTATTTGTTTTTTACTTCTCATTTTTACACTTAATTCTTCTAGTGAGGTTTATACTTTTTCAAGGTACCATAAAGGTAGTAATCTTTAATCTAATTCTAATCATAGGACTCGCTTAAGCATCTTTTGTAAGTTCAATTTGATAACCATCAATTCCCTTAATTTTTGAATATCTAGGAAGATCTTTATGTCACCTTAAATTATTATGGATAGACTTGTTATTTATAGCAATTCTGATTGTATATCCAAAGAAAACACAAAGTATTCCTAAAGGGCAGGCCCACTGATTTGGTCCAAGGTGATAGACTTTGTTCAGCTCAAGCTGGACTGTAAAAAGACTAAAAGCTCACAGGCAGCATTCTTTAGAAACCTGTGAAACAGGTTTTCTGTTTTCCAGAGGAGCCATTTCCATTATCTTCTTTTACCTCCAAAGGGACATATGGCTCTTTCTTGACCTATATCTGAAGTTACATATCAAAGTCCAAAGGTAACCTCTAGTCTACATGAGTCCCCATTCACATGAACTTGTTATGTAAGTCAAAATCTCCAAACTACCCTCCTGGCCCTTCTTACCTCTTCCTCTACCCTAAACTCCCAGTCTAGTCCACTTTATAGGCTTCTCTCTCCTCAATTATTCATCCTCCTTACAACCAGCATGATTTTTCCATACCCCTCATCCCTAGCCATGGCTGTGGCCAGTCTGCTTCCCTTTCTCTCTGCTCTGAACTTTTCCACATGCCTCTGGCTGACTTTATCTACAATATAAACTTCTTTCTCTCAAATTAAAAAGTGGTCATTTCCATGGTTTCTTTACTGTGCCCTGGATTACACTGGTTGACTGTTACTTTCTGTCAAAACTTGACATACACCATTCTATGTCCTTGTGGCCTATGGAGTTTGTACTCAGAAATGATTGTTTAGACTAACAATGTTTCCTTTAAATGTGATGTGACACTTTTCTCTTGCAGATTTTAAAATTTGTTGTGTGCTCTATATTTTTGAGTCTTTGAATACAGTGCCTTGTGATCAGGCTCAAATATGGTCATATCTGCTTAGGCTTTTATAGGTCTTCTATATCTAGATATTCAGTTTTCTCCAGACAATGGAAAAATCTCTGTTATTGTTACATTGAATAGGTTTCCTGTGCTCTTAGTTTTGATTTTATACCTTTCCAGTATACCAACCATGCACAAGTTTGATCTCTTAATAGTGTTCCCAAGTTAATGTATTTCCACTTTAATATTTTTATTTTTCCCTTTATTTCTATCTAATTATGATTTTTTGAAAAACTTGTTTACATGATCCCATACTCTTTCTTCCACTTAATCTGTTTGTTTTTTAGGCTTTTTTTTAACCTAAAATCTTGTCTGACTTATTGAATTCTTCATTTCTATACTTTTCGATTGATTTATTTTCAAAATATGTCATGGGGAAATTTCAAATTCAAACATTTCATTTTCTTCTTAATTTCATGTATCCCTATATTAGTATTCTCTTAAATTTCATTTTGCTTTTTTATATTAAAAATAATTCTTTTTAATTCTTTAGCAAGCATTTCATCTGCTCCAATGTCATTATAATCTGCTACTAAAAATGTAATTACCTTCAGAAAGCATATTTTTAAAAAAAATAATTTTATGTGCTAATACTGAAAATCATGCATTAATGTGAGAAATATTTCTACCAATTCCAAAAAAAATGATTTTAGTAGGTAGAATTATCCTGAAAAGGGGTCTTAGGGTATCAATGTGCTATACAACACTTAGTTTAAACTTTTTTATTCCCATCATTGTGTAGCAAGCTTTCTTGTAGGACTATCTTTGGATCTCCAGCCCCCAAATATCAACAAGAAGACTTATTATTAATTATTAATGCTTGACCTTAGCTTAGGCTTGTCCCCAACTAGCTTTTATAACCATTTATTAAATTAACCATTTATATTAATCCATGTTCTGCCACACAGCATTACCTCATCTCCACACTGCCCATCTTTCCCTAGTCAGGATGGTGACTCCATCCATCTTTCTTCTTTCCAGAGTTCTCTCTGTCAGGAATTCCTGCCTATACCTCCTGCCTAGCTATTAGCTGTACAGCTTTTAGTTCACCAATCACAGCCATACATCTTCATATAGTGTACAAATATCCCACAACATTTCTCCTTTTTGTCTAAATAAAAAGGAAAGATTTTTAACTCTAATACAGTAAAACTATGTACATTAAGAACAATTATTAGGTAAGAATTATATTCACAATGTTTAGTCCATATGTATTAGGCAAATTCAGAGAAAGTACTGTGTTATCTATCCTATCTAGTGAGTCTAACATTTTATACCTCAAACATTTTTTGTCATAACTTGTATTACCATCCTAAAAATATTTTTTAGACTTAAAAACACCTTCTTATATAAACAACTTAAATTTTATGTTTTTCAACCTTATAAACTTTATATCTCTCATCTAAGTTTTTTTCTGAATTTGGTAGCAAGGAAAACTGTATACTATCTAGTCTTCGATTCCCATCAGAGACCCAAGAATGATAAAATATTACTTTAGTAAACAGGAAATGAAGACCAAAAACATCAAAAACTATGGAAACAACAGAGACATCTGACTGCCTGCACAGTCACCCCAAGGTTCCTCTGCAACTTTGGGGCATCCATCTTCAGCCTAAAAGGCTAAGGTATCTGACAGACTTTTCTGTGAAGCAGGAAATTTTGAAGGACTCTCCAGCTTGTCTTGGGAAAGTTTGGCAGTCACCTTCTTTTATGTACTGTTCATCCAATCTGGGCAGCATAATGTCAGCAGGTGAGACAAGGGCAGAATCTTGCCCAAATGGCTATCTTTGCCCATTAAAGGAAACTCCATATGGAGATTCTTTGATGCCCATCATCCTTTTTTGAAGTAAATTGGTGCTGCCAGGAGCAGGCGTGTCTCACTGTCATGAAAGACTTTGTTATTAAAACATTTTAAATGCCATATTATGTAGGTCTTTGAAGTGTTTGAAGACCATCTAGCTATTTAAAATGTATCTCTGTTTGACTGTGAAAACATACCGAACATGACCATAAGTTTGATCGTTAAAGATGACTACTAACCTGTATTTCTCTATTATACTAAATAGCTTTAAAGAACTAGAAATTTACATTACATTGTTAAATGAGGTCCATAGGTACAATGCCTTAAACAAGAGTAGAAACATATGTACAGTCTAACAAAATAATCTTAAATTTGTATCAATATACAAAAATTTATACCAATGTAAAGTATTTGAGACTAGTAGTTGTTTTTTTTTTTTGTTTCAAAAGTAGATTAAGCAATCCACCCTTTTATCCCATCATTTTTATAACATATTCCCCCTTTTTCCCTTCAGAAAAGATCCCTGAATCTAATCTCCCTTGTTCAGCCTTCTTCCTGACCATGCCCAGTAACAACTTACAACCAACTCCCCTAAATGATGACAAACATTCATAACCCACCAAACAACCAAAAAAATCCACCCATCCCATTTCTTGAGAATGTGGGCATCATTGTAGATGTAACCAACCGCCTTATTAAATAAGAAACACAGAGCCAATGTAAAGGTGAAAGCCCAAGAGGTCAGAGCCAGAAGCTTACCCGCTTTCCGCCAGCTAGCTTCTCCCGCCAAGAGAGCGCTCCGAAAAGGGAGTTTCTTCCTGTGCGGTTGATTTATAAGGAGTCCTGTTTCTTCCTTCTCATTGGTTATAAACTAACTACGTGGCTGTCTCGTCACTGCCTCTCTGTCCAGACCTCCCAAGTTTTCTATGGTTGGTATTGAGATCAAGGGTGTGTGTCTCCAATGCTAGCTGTATCCTTGAACACACAGAGATCTACCTAGCTCTGCTTACCAAGTGCTGGGATTAAAGGCGTGCACCACCACCGCCCTGGCTTTCGCTATGGCTTGCTAATAGCTCTGACCCCTAAGCAACTTTATTTATTAACATACAAATAAAATCACATTTCAGTACAAATAGAATACCACTATATTTCCCCTTTCTAATTTAATAAAAAGAAAAAAAAAAAGGAAAGTTGTAACTAAGAAAAACTATATACAAAAGTACAATAACTATATACAATATATACAAGTGATGAAAACCTAAACAATGTCTAGTCCATTTGTATTTGACAAATTCAGAGAAAATAATTCCATTGCTTATCCTATTTTGGTAAGTCCAAAATATACCTAATTCCTTTCTATCCTAACTAATCTTCAACTATAATTAACTAATCTTCAGCTATAATTAATTAAACTTCGACTATAACTAACTAATCTTCAACTCTCTCAGAGACCCAAGAAGGAAATAATATTACCTAACAAAAATAAAAACAGGAAGTGCATGTAAGCAGCTTCCAAAAAAATTGTGAGTTGACAGAAACAGCCAGCCGCCTGGACAGTCACCTGAGGTTTCTCTGCAGTGTTGGGGCATCATCTTCAGCCTATAGGCTTAACGTATCTGACAGACTCATTTGTGAAGTAGGATGTACACAAGTTCAACAGTTCAACCTCACCTTGGGTGAGAGCAGTCCATGTACCAGAAATACCTGAATTCCACTAGTGTCATGTCCTGATTCAGGATTTTAAACTCTGGAAATTGTTGATGGTTTTTTAATTCAGCTGTCCATTCTTCTTGACTGTGTATGTATGGCTTCATCTCAGCATCCCGTTCTTCTCCACATCCCTCTATTAAATGACAGTCTGCTATTGAGAGGCGTGAGCTTAGTTACTCTTCAAGAATAACTGTTTCAGCTGCTGTTCCATTGCACATCAGAAGCCATCGGCCCACTGCCTGTTCAGCTGCCTTCGAAGGAAAGGGCACTGTACCTTTTCCGGATTGCAAAGGCCACTTCAGGGATGGTGCCATATTGTCCTGGCCTCAGGAGATGTCTTTTGATAAAGCCACAACCACACTTGTTTTGGCAAGAATCGGTAGTCCTTTGTTTTACGTCTGTCCATTTTGTCCTGTTGTCAGCAGTAGATTCGAGGATACTTTGTTGTCCAGTGGCTAACATTTGCCACAATGAAAGTTAACTCCATATGCAGTTTCTTCAATGCCCATATTCTCTCTGAAGTAG
>CABHPP010119494.1:8461-48854 GCA_902168425.1 Peromyscus attwateri
GTGTGTATGTGTGTGTGAGTGTGTGTATGTGTGTGTATGTGTATGTGAGTGTGTGTGTATGTGTGTGTGCATGCATATGTGTGTGTGCATGTGTGTGTGCATGTGTATATGTGTGTGCACATGTGTGTGTATGTGTGTGTGTATGTGTGTGTGCATGTGTATGTGTGTGTGCACATGTGTGTGTATGTGTGTATGTGTGTGTGCACGTGTGTGTATGTATGTGTGTATGTGTGTGTATGTGTGTGTGCATGTGTATATGTGTGTGCACGTGTGCACGTGTGCACGTGTGTGTGTGTGTGTGTGTTGAATCCTGGCTACCACAGACACAGGCAGAATTTGTACCTGTCCTTCCACTCTTTCCCATAGTCCTTCACTGCATGTCTGAGGCAAGGGATTCAGGCTAGTGTAATCGACAGGCTGTCATCAAACGCATGGTTGCAGCTCTCCAAAGGCATAGTGAACTGTCCTTAGGCCTTGGCAGAGAAGAAGAGAGATCTCTTGTGTTTCAGATATGTTGGCAGCTAGGATTTGAGATTGATGACATCTCTGGAGCACTGCCAATCTTTCTTGCTAAAAGGAAAGTCCCTTTTTCCTCCCTCAACAGATCTTAAACCATTGGTGAGGCAAATCCACCTGCAGCTCAGGTGAAGCTCGAATCCAGGTATACTGCACGTTAGTTTGGCTCAGCCTTCCTCTTCCCCCAGCCCCCGCCCCAACATACACATATTAGCAGCTTGGGAGAGAAAGAGGTAAGCCTTTTTCTAGGGGTAAATTCTAATTACTACTGTGTTTGTACCATAAAGACTGGTAGACAATCAAAATAAGACACAAAGAAGTAGAATAATGTGCTTCTTAAATGGACAATGAATAACAGAAGGCAACTGATCCATCCATCACCCAAATGGTAGAGTTATTGGACAAGAATCTATATTTTAAATATTTATTTATTTACTTTATTTACCGACAACACTTTGCCCTCTCTCCTCTTCTCCCAGGCCCTCCTCCTCCCTTCCCCTCTGCTCCACCCCATCCATTCCTCCCATGGATATCAACAAAATATGTCATATCAAGTTGCAGTAAGACTAAGCACCTGCCCTTGTACAAAAACTGGGCAAGGCAACCCAGGATGAGGAATAGGATTCTAAAAGCCAGTAAAAGATTCAGAGACAGCCTCTGTTCCCACTGTTAGGAGTCCCACAAGAGGACCAAGCTACACAACTGTAACACATGTATAGAGGGCCTAAGTCAGTCCCATGCAGACTCCCTGGTTGTCAGTTAAGTCTCTGAGCCTAGGTTAGTTGATTCTGTGGGTTTTCTTGTGGTGTCCTTGACCCCTCTGGCTCCTACAATCCTTCCTTCCTCTCTACAATAGGATTCTCTGAGCTCAGCCTAATGTTTGGCTGTGGATCTCTGCATCTATTTCCATCAGTTGCTGGATGAAGTCTCTCTGCTGACTATTGGGCTAGGCACCAATTCTAGCATATCCCATAGGCAGGACAGACTGTAAGTCAAAGGTTATGTGGCTGGGTTGCTAGGCTCACAACCAAAAATATAAGAATCTATATTTTAAAGATAATAAGTACATTTAAAAAGATGCAGTGGAGATGATGAATTGGTGGTGCATCAGTTAAGAACACATACTACTCTTGTAGAGGACTCAAGTTCAATTTATTGCACTCATATCCAATAGCTCACAACTGCCTCTAATGCCAGTTCCAAAGGCATCTTATGCCTTTGGCATCCGTGAGTAGAACTCTGAGAATGATTTCTGATTTTTCATCTCTGACATTGGATGTATTAAGACAATACACTGGTATTTACCAAGAATAAGAGATGAAAGTCTATTAACACATAATTCTACGTTCAGCAAAATATTTCCAATATAAAGGTAAGAGTTGGGAGTTCATTTCCAGGAGGTAAGTGCTATGAAAGGATGATAAGTGGAGTTTTTGAGTAAAATGATTCTTGGATCTATTTGAAAGCATAAAAAGCAAGAGAAGAACAGACAAATGGATCTGTTTTGGGGTAAATATGAAAACTCTCTTACTAAGGGGCAGGGGAGATGGCTTGGTGGTTGAACTGTTTGCAATATAAGTGTGATGATTTGAGTGTGGCTCCCTAGAGCACACATTTAAGTCGAGAATGGCTGTGTGCATCTGTATCCCTGTGGAGGAGTTAGAACAGGTAGGTCCCCAGAGCTTGTGAGCCAACTAGTCTAGCTGAATTGGTAAACTCAAAATTCAGCGAGAGACCCTGTTTAAAAAAATAGGCAAAGAGTAGCAGAGGAAGACATCCAACACTGGTCTCTTGTTGCCACATGGATGTACATGAACACACAACATACATATACATAAACACAGAACATACATACACAAAGCATTTACATATTTTAAAAAATATCATGTACTTACTGCCTTATAATTTTCTACCTATGTTCTTTTCTACTTAAAAAAATGAACAATGAAGCAAAATTAACATTTTTGTTCTTTTCTGGTGCATAAAATAAGATCAACACCAAAGAACAAAGGGCAGAAATGAAATAGAATTACACACTTTTATAGTCTAGACTATCACTTTAATAATATGATTTAGTGGGAGTGAGTGACCAAGATGCATATTGTCTCATCTCAAGGAACAAAATTCTCACTCCAATAAAGGACAGCAAAAACAAAACAAACAAAACACAGGAGAAATAGGATGGGAGACTAAAGTATGTAATTAATTTTAAATAAGGCAAAGAAATAGGGATACGGGGACAGAAAACAGATCATATAAGTAAGAAACAACGTCAAGAAAATATACTGGTGGCAAATACTTGATCAGATGCAAAAGGACTCAACATTCCACTATCAATCTGAAAAAAAAAACCCTAAATTAAGTTATCCTCTGTTTATAAGAAAATGCTTCATCTTTGGAACAGATTTCTTTATGTTCAGTGACAGGACCAGAGTGAGGAGAATGTTTAATTCAGTCCTGGATAGCCACTCTGATGACCTACCTTGGTTATCAGCTATTGAGTTGGGTTCTCACTAGAATGTTCTGGGTTTCCTGCAGTCCACCTGTTGTTGCCAACAGAATACAGTAACCTGAGGTAGTTCTGTGCCCCCAACTTGTGCCATGGACACCACACTAAAGGCACAGGCTTGGCTTCAGCTTGCCCTGTAGCCACAGTGCTGGGGCTAAGGGCTCCATGCTTATGCTTACGGGCATTGCCCAAGCCCAGGGCTCTGAGATTTCCCCTTGAATGTGCAGAAATAGAAAGGTAATAGCACTGTGCTCTCACAGCAAGCGGAGTTCTATATAACGGAGGAAGAAGGAACCTGGCAGTTTTCAGTCCTGTGTGAAGAAAACGTTAACATTTCTGACTGGCCTCGTCACTGTAAGGACATTTATGAAGCCCAGGAGAGCTATTTACTGGAGGTCAGACTTGACAAAAAGTTATTTAAATGCTGAGACTGCAGGTAGCTGTCTAAAACCTGAATAGGCTCCATTCTTTATTGAGGTTAACACAGACATATAGGGAAGAGAAATATAAACACACAGGGAGGCACGAGGCAGGGCTGGCGTTCAGGAAGGATACACATCAGAATCCGTCCTCTCCCAGTGGCTCACACTCCTATCAGAGTGTAAAACTCAGCTGTGGATATTATTTAAGAAAGGGTTGGATACGAAATCCCGTTTTTAAGAAAATGGAAATCTATTTGCTCATGGAGGTCAAGATGTAAAGAAGTATGGAGGAAGTCATGTATGGAGGAAGTCGTGTCTGCAAAAGGCTGTGATTGAATAAGGCTAGAGTGATTGTTTGTCGAGGACGACATGATGATGGTCACTAGATCTTAAAAAGGGTCAGAAATTGGAGATCACTTAGGTGAGAATCTGAAGAAACATGTACACCACCAATCAGATGTTTCCTTACAATACAAAAACAAAACAAAACAAGACAGATGGGTGATGCTAGCTGAGAAAATGGAAGTGCTTACACAATCTATTGACACTCCTGAGAGCAAAGATGGAAAGAGAAGTTTAAAATCTTGACAAAGTTGAAAGATGGAATTGTGCCAGTAAAATGAAAGGGGCACTCACTGGAAATTAACCACAGAGGACAGACGCAGTTTAGATCAGAGTGAGAGGACGGATGTTTTACAGCAGACAGACACAGCAGCCAAGCCCCTGGGAAGCTGGATGCCTGTAGAAAGGAATTATTTCCTTCTTGTACTCTTTAAGTAGTAAAAACATTGCATCGTGATTCAATTAGTTAGACCATTATAGCATTAAGAAAAGCAAGAGTTCTTCCATGAACAATATAACCATACATACACATTTGAAACTTTAAAGGCAAACGCTGCTTGGTTCTATTCTCTTGGAAGGTCCTTCACTCACCCCATAGTTTAAGAATACAGAGTAAGTGTTGTGCTGAGCTTCCGTATTTACAGACTCTTGCACACAGAGCTAAGATGGGGGGGGGGTTAATCTCCATTGTTAGCTGGAGTGAGCATGATCATGAAGCATACCTCACTGTGTCTGAGAGGGTTTCCCAGGAAGATTCAGCTGAAGAGGATGGAGAAGACACTATTCCTGGCTAAGGTTCTAGGCTGTATATGAAGAAAGCTAGATGAGCCACAGCATTCGTCTCTCTCTGCTTCTTCACTATAGATATAGTATGATCAGCCACTTTATATTCCTGAGGCTATGACTTACCTACCATGGTGGGCTGTACCCTTGAAAGAACCGTGAGCTAAAACAAATCCTTTCTTAAGTTTCTTTAAAATAAGATTTATTTTTATTTTATGTGCTTGAGTGTTTTGCCTACATGTATATACATGTGCCATACATAGGTCCAGTGCCCATGGAGGTCAGAAGATAGCACTGGGTGCCCTGGAACTAGAGTTACAGATGGTTGAGCCACCATGTGGGTGCTAGGAACTGAACCAAGGTCCTCTACAAGAGTAGCCAGTGCTCTTAAATACTGAGCCATCTCTCTAGTCCCAATTGAATTGCTTTTCTCGGGAATTCTAGCACAGCAACAAGGAAAAGTAAATAACACAAGATCCTCCCATGCCATTCCAAGCTGGATGCACATTTTACTTGAACTCTTATTATTGCAGTTAGTGTTAAGGGTCAACGTTTGCGGTTGGAAAGATGAGGTCAATATAGTAGTGTGGATTTGCTTAGATCTACATGCTTAATTGACAGGGATATCTTGATTAATTAATTATCAAATAATAAATGATTGTTCTTATGGTTTGGATATAAAATGCTCCCCATAATGTCCTGTGTTTGAACATTTGGTCCCTAGCTAGTCATACTGGTTGGAGAGGCTGTGGAAATTTCGGAAGTAGGGACCAAGCTGGAGAAAGTGGATTTCTGGGGAACTGGACTTGTACATTGTAGACTGACCACAATTCCTGCCTCACTTCTGCTTCCTGGTCTGCCTAGATGTGGGCAAGGAGCCTCATGGTCCTGTCACCACAGTCAAGAGTCAACGCTGTTCTCACACCTCGAACTGTGAGCCAAAATACACTCTTTCTCCCTGAAATCGCTTATTAGGTGTTGGATACAGTGAAGAGTACAGTAATTAACACCATTGAATTGGAAATTTATTTTTATAAGAATTAATGTTGCATAAAAATTTATAATAATAAATTTGTCCTTTGTAAGTATGCATGGGGAAACTTTAAATCAGAGAAAGAAAAACAGGACAAAAGAGAGAAAGGAAAGGGATTCGGGGACAAAAATGGAATCAGCGGCATACAGCGGGAGAAGGGCAAGTTGAACTCTGGGTAGAAGCACGGACCTGGCATGCCTGTGATGTCGTGTTTCTCATGGGTTTGTGTGCTGGAGACTGGCCATTTGCATGGTACTGCTGGAAGTGTGGACCTTAGGTGGAGTTAAACTGGGAAATTCTCAAGGTTTGCGAGTATCACCTTTGGAAGGAATTAAAGTAGAGACCCTTGGTTCTCTTTCTGGGTAAAGCAAATGTCGGGGAATATGTTTGATCCCTGAGCACTTCTCTTGCTTTGCATCTGGAGATATGATCTCTCTTTTCCCATCCAAGGTCTTACCACTGTGAATCATCCACTATGAGGTTCTTACTGGAGTCCAGCTTCTGCCTTTGGACTTGTAGAACTTCAAGCTAGGTACTGTTTTTTTTTTTTTTTTTTTTTTTAAGTCATCCTGGTCAGATTTTTGTACTAGTATCAGGAAGTAGACTAACACAACAGCAAAAATGAACTTCCTCTAAACCCTGACTATCTTTTTCTTTATAAAAACATACTACTTAGAAGCAAAGTCCAGTGGAAATCTAAATAGCCATTCAATTTGTCATTGTCAGAGTACCTTAACAAAGCATATCCACAAATGTGCACACACATGCACATGGACTGGGCTTTGAAATTATAATACATTAATTATTGCCATTGTAAAATGTTAGGCTGACAAACTATGAAGCCCCAGGTTTCATTTTCCCTGGCCTTGTTTTTATAAAATCACCCCCATCTAATGTGATCAATGAGGCTTCAGCCTCACACCGACAGTGCCTCATTTTCCAACCTATTGTACATGGAGAATTCCTATTTTTAAAGAGACAATAGTTATTATTATTTTTTAACAAAATTTCAAAGCATATTCTCTGCAGAGAGCTACATTCACGTGAAGGGAGTTGTCTAATTGCAGCATGCAGGAAATAACACTTAATTACATCTTTAAATGTGAGACAGAGAAACTGATGGGGCCAGAATGAGCAGGGCAGGAATAAAGGTTTCATAGAGGAGCCTTTATCGCTCTTGGGTGAAGGGCTTTTGAAATTCTAATTAGTCACATATATGTAGTTTGTGAATAGAAATACTGAAAGAATAGACAAATAGATTAAACTCATTTCCCAATTTAACATGATGTCAAAATAGCAGTTAGGAAGACTAAAGAAAAAAACTGTAATATTGTATGGTTTTTATGCCAACATAAAGGCTATGTTTAGCTATTGACCTGTTGGTAGTAATCTTAGGTTACAGAGTCTAATACATTTCACTTATAAATATGACACAGACAGTCAGATTTTGTACACTCTATAACTTAAATTTATATAAACTTACATACTTTAAAGTCCTGCCTTTCAAGTCTGCCATCAAATATTTCAAAAATAATAACATATAAATCCCCCTAAGAATCCTATCCAAGCCATTAATATTTAAATTTAAATATATGGCATAAAAAATATTGACCTTAAATAAGATCTTTAATTTTTTTTTTTTTGGTTTTTTCGAGACAGGGTTTCTCTGTGTAGCTTTGTGCCTTTCCTGGGACTCACTTGGTAGCCCAGGCTGGCCTCGAACTCACAGAGATCCGCCTGCCTCTGCCTCCCGAGTGCTGGGATTAAAGGCGTGCGCCACCACCGCCCGGCGATCTTTAATTTTACCTGATTTTTTTAAAGCTTAACTTGTCAAGGTGAATAATGCAAAATGGTTTAGTTTGTAGAAATGAAGGCACTTCATTTATGGGGTTATCTCACCCCATAAAGCTAACAAAACTACTCAAAACTTACTAATGACTGTGATTAATTAAAATCATGCTTAAACATACCTCTCCTCAATTAAAATAAAACAGTTGATGTGAATAAACCTATACGTGGTCACCATTGTTACTAACTCAAGAACGTTCAGGAGGAATTACAAATGACAAAAAACGTGAATAAGACACAAAAGTGTTCAGCTGTTCTTCACATGGAGCTGGAAAACCAAATTTGTGGTTTATCAACTGCATACCTCTGGCCCTTGGACAAATGTTTGGAAGATAAAATAATAGCCATTGGATTATTTCATATGATAAGAAAACCAGCTTACAGTACTATAAATATGAGAAGCAATAATGACTTAGAAGTACAATATAATTTTATAGCTTGTTTGCATGTGAACATAAAGCATCTTGTATGGTTAATGCATCCCATACAAGACAGTATCACATCTATGCTATATATTTATATATATTTCAAAACAGATTTATCCATTTGTATTCATGCATATGAGTGTTTGCTTGCATGTGTGCATGTATCCCACATGTGTGCAGTACCCACAAAGTCAGAAGAAGATGTGTCAGCTTTCTTTGAACTGGAGTTACAGATGGTTATGAACTACCCCGGATCTTGTGGAAGAGCAGCCAGTGCTGATAATCTTTGAGCCATCTCTCTATGTCTCATGCTCTATATTCTTGACTACTGCATTCTAGTGGAGTCAATGAGACGGCAGGAAAGCATTTAGTCAAAGTTCAGAGAGGGGATCAGAGTCGGGAAACTATGTTCTCACACTGGGCATGTGACAGGATATCTGCGATGAGCAGAGATGTCAAGAATGTAAGACTCCACCCAACACAGAAACTCTAAAGATCTTGAAGCATGTAAGTCTCTGTGGCTCAACGGTTGGAGGTTGCATACAACTGTTTAAGTATGTTGGGCACATATGTTGGGCACTATGAAGGGAGACTGTACAAAGCTCCTTGACACAAGTGGGGGCTGCAGTGGGGTGAATCTACCCAGTGTGGGCTGACAATATTGTTAAATGGAAATGCAGATAATGTCCTCTCCCAAGTATTCAGTAGAATCACTACGGCATTCCATCTTGGTCCTGTGCCTGTCTGGGAGCTCTGGCTCATGGCTGCTGTGTCTTCAAGGAGGCATCACCACATATCACATACTAGTAGATCAGGAAAAGACCACAAATCCAAAGAGACATTTTCCTGGGTGAATTGGGCCTCTCAATCCATCATAAAAGCCAGAAGTTACAACTTGAATGATTTACATGGACACCACCTTAACTTGTATGTTTTCACCATCCAGTAGGGGACATCTTTGAAAAGTCTGTTAGATTTTTTTTTTTGTCATGTTCATGCATCCACAATTGAATTTCTAACTTCTGAAATTGCTGTTGTCAAAGATCAAACAGCTAAAATCCATCCTTTATACCACTTAGCCTGCATTTGGTTTTGATCTGATTTTTTAGTAGTAGTAGTAGTAGTAGTAGTAGTAGTAGTAATTAAATTTATTCATTTATTTTACATTCCAACTGAAGTTTCCCCTCCCTCCTCTCCACCAATTCCCTCCTCCCCACCTCCCCCACCACCCCCTATCAACTCCTCTTCTTTTTTTGTTCAGAAAGGGGCAGGTCTCCCATGGGTGTCAACAAAGCATGGCATATCAAGTTGGGGTAGGACTAAGCTCCTCTCTTTGTATTAAGGTTGAGCAAGGCAACTCAGTATGAGGAATAGGTTCCTGAAAGCCAGCTAAAGCATTAGGGACAGGTACTAAGCCCATCACTAGGAGTCCCACAAGTAGATCAAGCTACACAACTGCCATGAAAAAATAAAATAAAAATAAAACAAAAAACCCAACCTTTTTTTGATTTTGTTTTTGTTTATTTGTTTTGTTTTGTTTTTTGGAGACATGGTTTCTCTGTAGACCAGGCTGGCCTCCAACTCACAGAGATCCACCTGACTCTGCTTCCCAAGTGCTGGGAAAAGTGTGCACCACCACCTCCTGGCTCTACTTCATCTGTTTAGCCTGAAGCTGCATTTGGTTTTGATCTGAATGCTTTTCTTTCTTTCTTTTCTTTCTTTCTTTCTTTCTTTCTTTCTTTCTTTCTTTCTTTCTTTCTTTCTTTCTTTCTTTCTTTCTTTCTTTCTTTCTTTCTTTTCTTTTCTTTCTCTTTCTTTCTTTCTTTCTTTCTTTCTTTCTTTCTTTCTTTCTCTCTCTCTCCTTTTCTTTCTTTCTCTCTCTCTCCTTTCCTTCCTTCCTTCCTTCCTTCCTTCCTTCCTTCCTTCCTTCCTTCCTCTCTTTTTTAATATTCTGTGGCTCTGTGGCACATTAGCTTGATTTGATTTCTTAAAGATTATTTCTCTCTTAATTTGTATGCCATCCTTCTCTGACACTTCCCCTTTGTTTTTTTGCTTGCTTGCTTGTTTGGTTGGTTGTTTGGTTGGTTTTTCCTAAAATTGTCACTTAAGGTCTTCTTCAGAGAGTTCGGCAGAAATCACCAGTTTCTAGAGCCTGTTTTTGTCTTTTGGTCCTTTTACATCGTCTTTGGTAAACTTACTCATTCTTCTACCCAGGTCTTCTCTTGATAGCTAGACTACTGTGTGCACCTGCCCACACAACATTTTCATGAGTTATTCCATTACTAATCCCACAGTCATAGTTTGCTCTGCTTGGCATCGAGCAGTGATCCATAAAGTTAACTAACAATTTGTCTCCTTTCTCTCCTCAAATGTGCTCCATAACAGACACGACACCTTCTCTTCAGAACTCAGGGAACTGAATCTTGCTCACCAGTAACGTCTCCATCTTGAACCCCTGAATATACTCTATTTGGAAAAAAATAGATCATTACAAGTAATATAATACTGAATTAAGAACTCTCGTGAGGAAATCCTGGGTAAAGATGGGCACTGAATCCAATGGCACTTTCTCTTTTAAGAAACAGGAAAAAAAAAGACAGAGAGAGGCAGAGGGATTTCATGAAGATGGAGTGAGAGACTGAAGGTTCTTTGTCACTGGCCAAGAAATGTCCAGAAACATCAGAATTCAGAAGAGGCGGGGAAGCGTCCCTCCTTACAGCCTTTAGGTTGCATGACCTTCCTGGGGACTAGGTATTCAACTTGTAGCTTCTGGACTAAGAATGAATTAATTTCTGTTGTTTCAAACCATTGAGTTGGTGATGGTTTATGGTCTAGACCCAGGAGCCCACACAGTGCCCATTCTTAGTTTACCCATGCTCCAGGTCTGTCCTTATACTTGGGTTGGTTCTTGAAAGCATATTTTCCCTTTAGACTTCTATTCCTTAAATACAGGACTGTGAATTTCTTCTTTCTCCATCATACATACCTAATATTTGGTACATGATCATTACAAAACATTTTTTGTTTATATATTTGTTTGTGTTAAGTGTTACAGAGTTAGCACAAATGTACATATAGTAAAAGTCAATATTTTAAGTCATTTAAGTTATTTTATTTTATTTTTAGGAAGTTATTTTATTATCTGGGCTGGCAAAATGGCTCAGTTGGTAAACATGCTTGCCTCCAAGCCTGACACTCTGAGTTCAATTCCCCAGGACTCAGATGGTGAAAACAGAGAACAAACTCCCAATCACATACACACAAAGATATAAATACATAAATGTAATAAAAAGAAAGTTGTCTTGTTAGACACCCAGCCTATTCTT
The DNA here is from genome assembly GCA_902168425.1 of Peromyscus attwateri. Taxonomy (NCBI): domain Eukaryota; kingdom Metazoa; phylum Chordata; class Mammalia; order Rodentia; family Cricetidae; genus Peromyscus; species Peromyscus attwateri. The sequence continues at coordinate 19,666 of CABHPP010119494.1, forward strand.
AGTTTAAAATTCCTACTTACATATTAAAACCACAGATACTTTGCTAAGTCACTCGGTGGAGAAAGGCAACAAAGGAACTCAGGAGCTGTTACTATAAAGAACAGAGACTGTGAATTCATTTCCTTAAGGCAGGCTCCCTAAATATACTGTTCATAATTGCATGTGTTTTGTTTAGGACACAAAAAGCTCTGCCAGGAAAATCTCATGTCTTTATCTTAGATCTACAGCTGGCAGCTACCACAGGCTCACACACCCACGTGCGTGCTCTCTCATTAACCCTGTTTGAAGAGGGTCAGCACATCTCTGACACATCATGGCAACAACAGAAGGAGACCCAGATACACTTAATGGTATTAGTTATTTGCATATAAAATGGTCAAATGGTCTAATTAAAAGGCTTGCTGTGTATTTGAACAAATGTGTATAAAGCAGCTTAAAAGGCATAATCCTCTTCAATCTGAAATTTTATTGAAAGACAGATGGATGGAGATAATAAGCATAATTTCTAACTAAAAATACACACATGCTTTATTTCTCTACAATAAAATGTGTTTTGTACTTAATATTCTTCTAGCAGAGTTTTCCCCTTAACAATAATAAATAAGAATTTGACTTTGCCAGCTGAAGCTGAACTTTTCAAACATCTTTCAAAAATATGGAGATGTTGGTCAAAGGAAAGAAACTTTCAGATCTAAGATGATTACAGACTGGAGACCTAATTATATTGTACTGAACAGTCATTACATATTCATACTTAAAATTTGCTAAAAGAATTGATTTTCAGCTGTTCTCAAAACACACACATGCATGCTCATACACAAAGTATACATGTGAAGTGATGGATGTGTCAATTAGCTTGATTGTGAAAATAATTTTATAATATATATATAAACATCAATTTTTATACCTTGACATTATAATAGTTTTATGAATTATAGCTGATAAAGATGGAAAAACAAAACAAACAATAGCTAGAGGGTGGATGTAGCCAACGAACAAAGTAGAGCTCATGATAAGGGAGGCAAACTTCTTCTTAGTGCATATATAGAAGGTCTTTGTAAGACCAAGAGAAAGCCAGGTACTCACAAAGTATAATGTCCACGAAGAAGTCTCTTCTTTCCAGGGCTTCCATAGCAATGAAGCAAAAACTAATTGTTTTAAAATAATAGAAATGTATTTCATCACAGTTCAGGAAGTCTCAAATTGAGGTGTTAGCAGGACAATTCCTTTGGGAGAGAACTTGCCCATGCTTTTCTGGCAAAAGTTGTTAGTAACAACAGTCCTCGGTATTCCTTAGCTTGTGGCAACCTACATCTAATCTCTACCCCCATCTCACATGGTCCTGACCCCGTGTGTCTCTGTGGGTTTTGATTAGTAGGTCATATGCTGGGTTTATGGTCCTTTCCAACCCAACATGACCTCATTGTAACTATGACATCTGCAAAGACCCTATTTCTAAATGAGGTTAATTTTTTGTTGATATCACTTGGTGGCATGCTACTCAATGTAGTGCAGCTCTCTAGTTTTTCAAGTCCTCAACTCTCATGTTCCAATTCATCAAGAAAATTAAACATACTTACACTCATTCAGGGGTGCATTTCCCAACTTGCAATTTGTCCAAAGGCAAATTCCCTCATTTTTTAAAAACTGTGCTTCAAGGACAGCATGAATTTTCTGCAAAGTCTTTGTCTTAAGTAACTAACATTTGAGTCTTATGGGAATTGTTCTAAAATTAGTGATCCTCTGACTTTAAGGGACTTCTCAATTACTTGGAGGCTTATTAAAGTACAGATTTGCTGAGCTCTACCACAGAGGTAGCTATCCATACTTCTAACAAGTCTCAAGTGAAACTGGTGTGAATTTCCTGATGACATTTTAGGAGTCACTGTCCTGAATGATCATTAGGCAACAGTGGCTGCTACCAGCAGGAAAGAAGGTCTCTTCACTCATTGCCAAGTTCCTTGCTTCCACAGCCATTTTCAAAGTCAAAGAAAAGTCTAATAAGGAAAGCAATGGAGGGAGATGTCATGTCTGGTTATGAGATATACCTGTCACTAGCTTCTTTTTGATTAAGAAGTTATAAGAACACAAAGCAGTGGAGCACACCAGCTTCTCCATAGTTTGCATTAATTCATATCTACAAAACATAATAAGCTCTTTTTTAGTATTTACTATATACAATTTTCTTTCTCAAAATATGGGGGGGCTTTAAGAAAATCTCAGTGGAGTGTACAAACATTATGAAATTGTGGTTTATTTGCTTATTAAATTAAAGATGTGTGTACATGTGCAAATATTTTCAAAAGACATTTTTAGTTTTTGGATTGTTTTAATAGATTTTATTTATCTTAGGAGGATATTATTGAATAAATGAATATCCTTCAACAATGAAGCAGGAGGGAAGAGTTACTGTTTCTCAATTTGTCTCGCAGAAAATATAAATACAAATAAAAATGAGGATCACTTGAAGAGTGAAAATTTTAAAAGGGCAATCATTTAACTCTATTTAAATTTTAAATTTATTGTAATTGAATAGCAGAAACACAGTATTTTCAATGTCTCCCTGCACTAATGTAAGTAGATAAATGTAGCTTAAAAAATTAAAGTTCTTAAATCCATACTAATCATAACATTCAACAAAGTAAAAGAAGGACTGTGGCCAGATGTTGCTCTTAGCATCCTTTCACAATCTTTTTCTCTAACGTAGTAAGTATGTTTAACAAAATCATCATACTTTTTCTAGCCCCTAAGAGGTAAAACAGGAATGTCTTGTTTTCTAAACAATTAAATCATTAGTATGTGAAGAGATCAAAGCAAATTTGGCTTTGAATAGCATTGTAAGAATCCTTCACCCCTTTAGACTAGAATGTGATGCTGGGAAGGCAGTAAACACAGCATATAATTTAGAAAAGAAAACAAGGTCCTTTGCCAGGCTGTCCTCATTCTGGAGTATAATCTTGTATCTAACATGTGCTTTAAAGTACATGGAAATACATCCTGAGAGGGCTGTGGCTTTGGTAATAAGGACTTCCATAAAGTTCATAAGGACTCCAATGATGATAGTGTCTTAAATTTCATCTCAACATTTTTTTAAAGGATGCTAGAAAAGCAGAATATTTTTAGGGAAATTCATTTTATCTTTAAAAGCTATACCCAAACCTGAAAATTCTATGATTGTGTTAACTGGAGTATGCTTACAAACTTGTTTTTACACATTGAGCAAAAGAAAATATATTCTTTTCTTTCTAGTAAGTAGTTCCTTCTTCTTCATTGTCTGATGACATATTTTACAACTCTCAAATTCATTGAACAGATTATAATTAGGATCCAATTCAGATAGGTAGACAATGATAATATAGTATTTAACATGTTCCATCAAAGAATTACACTTTGTTTTGATTTATGTTAATATTTAATGGAAAATTATCACCAAGAAATTTTATTCAAATTTTAAGTTGCAGTGGATTCCTCCTGAGTAACCCTAAAAAAGTAAGATGAATATATGGGCTGTAAATTTTGAAGAATCAAGATTCATCTATAGAGACATTCAAAAAATTGTGACAAATGTATTTGTTTATTTCTGTTATTTATAATACTTGGTTCATTTTCTTTAAAAGCAATTACAAGCAGTAAATGTTTTCCTGGCCTTGGAACTTACCATCACCTTCTCATTCTTCTGTTTTTTTTCATAATCTAGTTTTTGCTTTGGAGGTTGTACTGGTATGTTTGGCCTGTAGACCACATTGGCCCTAGAAGAGGTATGAACATGGCACATACAAAATCCTAAACTTACTTAAAATGTTGCAAGATTTTATTTTATTTTGCATTTTTTTGTATCTCAGTTGCATGGTTTTCAAGAATGAACTTAGTATAGGACAGTATTGTGTCCCAATATCAAAAGGTTGGCCATGTTTGCTAGAACACTCAAGCCATGATCATGACATGGTCCTAAGATTATCAGACAAAATTGTTTGCTCTCCAGTGGCTTGTCATTTCCTAAAGAAGACACATCCAAAACAAAACAAAGTCAGCATTAGATCTACATAATAGGTCCTTTTATAGGGTGAAGTCACAGAAAGCTTCAGTTTAGGAAGGGAAAGAAGAGTTAGCTAGCGGGAGGATGGGTAGAAATGAGTGGCCCCCATTAAAAGTGTTAGCAATGAAGATTGCAGCCCACTAGAGACCCTCCAGTCATTTTCTAGGATGGACAGTTATAAAATAGGGAACATTTTTAAGAACTGTATTTTAGTGGCTTTCTATACATATTTTGTGGCATGATGTTTATAATGACAGCAAAAATGGAACATTAATCTAAATTTATTAGGAGAGATATAAATGGGTGGTGAGGAAGATGAGAAAGCCCATCTCTGAAAGGAACAGATCCTCACCAAAGACCTCAGCAAAGCAGTGATCTTTTGTTGTGACTTAGGTAGACTTGCAATGAGGAAGGAAAGAGGAAAATTTTAATTTCTATTTCAGTCAAATGTAGTATTTAGACAACATCATATTTGCAGGTCTCCATTATAGAAGCTTGGATACATTCCTGAATATTCCATGTAGGGGGACAGGCACCTCTTTCCTCTAAATGGCCACTGGATCACTTTACAGTGTTAGATATGACAGTTAGTTTGTTTCTTTTATCTAAATAATGAAGACACAGAACTTCATAAACATATCCTAAGTTCACTTTTCAGATTTCAGTTAAAAAAGTAAAAAATTAAAAAGCTGTATTTAGATACCAATTTGCTGTTTCTAGAATCCTTTGATTCTCTACACCCATCCCTACCTTATCTACAGAACCTGGCTCTGCTGCTTATGCTGCCAACTTTGAAATGTAAGAAAACAATTAAATGATTGTGAGTTTGGAGTTTTAAATAACTTTGAAACAATTATTTCATTTCCTTTTAGTATTATTTCTAATTACTTTTTAAATAATGTGCTCTAATTATTTTCATTTTCTTTTCACTCTTGCTTTGCAAGAACAAACTAGGGAAACTGGGCCTTGCAGATGCTTTGTCTCTGTATTATACTCACTAGAACCTAAAGCTATTAAGTGTTTTGAATTAAATCTCACTGTATAGCTTATTTCTGTTGGTGACAGAGTTGCCACATTCCAATATTAAAGGTGGTGGCTGTGCATAGTTTATATCCTGAGAACTGTTCCAACAAGCACTCTGTCCTGGTCATAACCATCCGAAATCTCCAACATGAGTCTTAGTCTGCCCATTCTTAGCATGACCTTCTTCTTCCCCAAGTCTGCTACATCGGTCTTCCTGTTCCTTAGTGATGACGCACATATTCAGTCTCAAGACAAATGTACTTTTCTGTTCCCTCTGCATCTCTAAGATATTTGCATGATTTGACCCTTGACTTTATTTAGTTCTCTGCTCAAATACCACCTTACAACAAAGGCATCTTTCTGACCACCCTCTGTATAAGTGTGTCTCTTTTCTGCCCGCAGCTGGGCTCAGTCACTTCCCTACTTTGCATTATCTTACATCGTACGGTCATTGTGTGCTGTCTTGTACATTTACTTTTTGGGCATTTGTTGTTTTCCACTGCCAAGAGGCATGTGAGCTTTTTAAAAGCAAGGACTCTCTCTTGTTCTGGGTTGTGGGCTCTGTCTAGAGTAGTGCATGACACCTAACTCGTACTTTGTAAATATTACAAAAAAAGTTTAATTTATCCAATAATTAAAAAACTAAAACAAGAGAACGCATGTATGATGACATAGTGACCCATAACTGGGGAACTTTGTACTTATTTGTGAACTGGTTGATTTTAACATATTGTCACAAGTGTTGATAGCTTGACTCATAGCTGGTAGCACTGTTTTGAAAGATGGTAGAAAATTTAGGAGTTAAAGCCTGGATCAATGAAGTAGGTCACTGGATGTGAAATTGCAAACAAATTAGGATGCATTTCATGATCTTAGAAAAATAAGAACAAGCCAAACCCCAAGTCAGTAGATGGAAAGAAATAATTAACAACCAGTGTAGTAATTAATGACATATAAACAAAAAGAACAATACATAGAATCAATGAAGCTCAGAGTTCTTATAACAGACAATAATAAACATAATTAAGTTATCAACCAGTGTAACCAAAAGAAGAATAGATCCAAAATAATAAATTAGAGATGGAAAAGGAGACATCACAACAGACACTAATGAACTGCAGAGGATCATTAGGATACACTTTAGAAACCTGTATTCTGATAAATCAGAAAAAAGACACAGATAATTTCTAGATTCATGTGATCTACCAACGTTAATTCAAGAGCATATAAAGAACTTAATCAGATCTAATGACAAGTAGAAAAATCAAAGCAGCGATGTTGTTGGTTGATTTTACTCTTACTCTTTGTTCTTTACTCTTTGGGGGCCTGTCACCCAGCTCCCAAATAAACCACACATGGAGTCTTATTCATATTTATGAATGTCCAGCCTTAGTTCAGCTGTTGCTTGCCAGCTTTTCTTAACTTATATTATCCCATCTACCTTTTGCCTCTGGCATTTTACCTTTCTCTATTTCTGTATACCTTTCATTAGTTCTTACTCCATGTCTGGTTGTGTGGCTGAGTGACTGGCCCTCAGTGTCCTTCTCCTTCTTCTCTCTCCTAGATCCTCTTTCTGTCCTCCTCCTCCTCTTCTCTTTCCTAGATCCTCTTTATATTTATTCTCTCTACTCACCAGCCCCACCTATCCTTTCTCCTGCCTCATATCTGGCTGTTCAGTTCTATATTAGACCATCAGGTGTTTTAGACAGGCAAAGTAACACAGCTTCATACAGTTAAACAAATGCAACATAAAAGAATGCAATACATCTTTGCATCATTAAAACAAATGTTCCACAACATAAACTATTGTAACACATCTTAAAATAATATTCCACAATACAATGACAGTTTCCAGGCTAAAAAAAAAAAGTTGAACCCCATATGGATTCATTGTTGATTTCCATGAGACCTTACAAAAGAACTAATATTAATGCTCTTTAAATTGTTCCTAAAACAGAAATGGGAGAAATGTTATCAAGCTCAAGTTTCATAAAGAAAGTATTACCCTAATACCCAGAATAAATATATAACAACAACAAAAGTGTTAAAATTATAGGCCATTATCTTTGATGAACATAGACTGCAAAGATTCTCAATTAAATGCATGCAAAGGTAATTCAACTACACATCAAAAATACTATTCATGACTATCAAGTTGGTTTCATTCCAGGGACACAAACATAGTTTAATATATGCAAAAGAGTAAGTGTAACATATTACATCAATAGACTCAAAGGCAGAAACCACATGACCATTGCAATAGATGCAAAAAAGCCCTTGACAATGTGAAGCATTCCTTCACAATGAAAGTTCAGAAACAACAACTCTAGACCAACAGCTGTGGAACCTGCATGGAACCAGACTAGGCCCTCTGCATATGGGAGACAGTTGTGTAGCTTGGTCTGTTTGAGGGGCCCCTGGTAGTAGGATCAGGATCTATCCCTGGTGCATGATCTGGCTTTCTGGAGCCCATTAGTTATGGTGGGATGCCTTGCTCAGCCTTGATGAGGGTCTTGGTATTGACTCAACTGAATATACCAGGCTTTGCTGACTCTCCATGGGAGGCCTTACCCTTTTGGAGGAGGGAATAAGGGGTAGGTCGGCAGGTGGAGGGATGAGAGAGGGATTTGTAGTTGGTATGTAAAATGAATAAGAAAATTTATTAAATAAAAAGTTCTGAACAATTGAAAGTATAAAAAATTGGGAAGAATTTGTCTTAGAGAAATAAAGTGGTTTTTTTTGTGATTAATCATTACCCAACACTGTATTAAGCGTGGAAAACTCAGAGTAGGGCACTAAAATCAGGAACAAGAATGCTCATGTTTTTTATTCTTATTCAGTACAGTACTGGTAGCCTTCTCTAGAAAAATTGAACAAGAAAAGAAATAAAAGAGATATATATAAAAGGAATAAGTCAAATTATATTTATTTGCCAACAATATAATTCTGTATGTGTGGTAGTATTGTATTCCCCAAAACATTATGTACCCTAATAAATTTATCTGGGGTCGGAGAACAGACAGCCACTTAGATACAGAGGCTAGAAAATGGTGGCACTCACGCCTTTAATCCTAGCATTCCAGAGATAGAAATCCCTCTGGATCTCTGTGAGTTCAAGGCCACATTGGAAATGGCCAGGCTTGGTGACACTTGCCTTTAATCCCAGAAAGTCAGCCTTTAATCCCAGGGAGTGGTGGTAGAAAGCAGAAAGGTATATAAGGCGTGAGGACCAGAAACTAGAAGCATTTGGCTGGTTAGGCATTTGGCCTGGTTAAGCATTCAGGCTTTTGAGCAGCAATTCAGCTGAGACCCATTCTGGATGAGGACTCAGAGGCCTCCAGTCTGAGGAAACAAGACCAGCTGAGGATCCGACGAGGTGAGGTAGCTGTGGCTTATTCTGTGTCTCTGACCTTCCAGTATTCACCCCAATAACTGGCCTCGGGTTTGATTTTATTAATAAGACTCTTTAAGATTTCTGCTACATGTATGTAAGACAGTCTAAAGATTCCTCCAGAAAATTCTTGGAAGTATTAAACATTTTCAGAAAAGTAAGGACACAAAGTCAACAGGAAAGCAATAAAAAATCTCATTCACAAAAGCCTCAAAACAATTAAAAAACAAACAAACCTAGGAATAAACCTAATGAAGGAGGTGAAAGACATCTACAATAAACATCTCAGAACTCTGAAGAAGGAAATTATAGAAACCTCCTATGGTAACGGATTAACAGAACTGATATTATGAAAATGGCTATATTACCAAACAGGATCCACAGATGCAATACAATCCTCACAGTCTAGCCATATCCTTCACAGAAATTAAACAACAACAAAAAAACCGAATCTAAATTCCTTCATGCGTAAGCATAAAGGACTCTGTAAGATGAGCACAAAGAACAACGTGGTTGTTGTCACAAGTAGCCTCTGTCTCTCTCTGTCTCTGTCTGTCTGTCCGTCCGTCCGTGTGTGTGTGTGTGTGTGTGTGTGTGTGTGTGTGTGTGTGTGTGTGAGAGAGAGAGAGAGAGAGAGAGAGAGAGAGAGACAGAGACACACACACACACACACACACACACACACACACACACACACATACATCTAAGGACATTTCTGGGTAGGTGGCCACCCAGTTTGGTTGCTGCAGTTTGTAGATTGCACCCGGCATATATTAAAATCCACCACAAAGCTAAAGCAGGATAATCACTAGCCCTCGATTGAATACTATTCTTACCTTTGTCACCTAAGCTCAGTACCATGACTTTTTAGAAGTAATTTTTCGCATGTTGAAGTTGTCTGAATGTATCTTTAAATGAATAACACAAGACTGTTTCATTTTGTGACTAAGAAAAATGTAAAACAATTCTCTCAAGGGAAATAGTCATAGCCCAGTGCACTTTAAACATCATAATGATGTCTTTTGTAAACACAGCCAGCATAAGGCAGTCTGTAATTTTCATTGAGTTGGGTCATGTGCTTACAGGTCAGTGTGCTAAGTAATTCTTGCCTTATAAGACTTTTCCCAGGAAGTCAGACAGTGGCACAATCTTGTAATTCTTTGGCTAGTTGCAGCTCAGAGCAAAATCTGCAGCAAGATCCAATTTTGTTCTGCATGGCATTTTTTTTTCTGTTGGATTTGGGGAATTGGGGAGGGAGCAAAGGCAAGGCGACGTCAGGTTGACTGAGGCTCTCAGGCATGAAGAAGCAGAAATTTAATCATAAGAATAAGAAAGTAAGTCATAAAAATATATAAATAAGTCAAATTTATAGTCCCTTGTAGTGCTAACACTTGGGAGGCTGAGGCAATAGGATCTTAAGTTCAAAGCCACAGTGAGTTCAAGAGTGAGACTCTATCTAAGTCAGCATCAATCAACACATACTGTCATAATTTAAAAATACATTTCCGTGTGTGTGTGTGTGTGTGTGTGTGTGTGTGTGTGTGTGTGTGTGTGTGTTTATGTGTATAGGGGGGGGGGAGGGGAGAGTGAGCGAGCCCCCAGGGAAGACTTTACCTCCCTAAAAGAACTCAGCAACGAAAACTAAAAAGTACATAGAAATGTTATTAGGGATATAAAACCCACTGTTTTATAACAAATAGACATACAAACCATTCTTGTCATTTGTCCAAGCTGATGCCAGCTTCTGTAGAACCAAAATTAAATATGCCTGACTTTTGCTACTCTGAGTCTCCAGTACTCTTATTATGAAGTAAGGATAATTTTTTCCCACTTTGAACACACATACACACACACACACACACACACACACACACACACACACACACGCATGCATGTGCAAGAGAGAGACAGACAGACAGAGACAGAGGGACTCAGAGATTAAATTTCAAAAAAGCAAAAAATAGTTGGTCTAAAAAAATTTTTACAGAAAATATCTCCAGTCTTGGCCTGGGGGTGTAGTTCAGTTGGAAGAATGCTTGCCTAGCATGCACAAGGCCCTGGATTTAGTCATCAGTACCAAATGGATATAGTGTTACGTGCGTATAGTCTCAGTACACAAATTGTAAAGGCAGCAGGATCAGGAGGTCAAGGCCATCCTACGTTACACATTAAGTATGAGATAAGCCCACTCCATGAAGCCTATTTCTAAAAACAAAACAAAATCTCCTCTTTTTATGAAAATTGTCACGATTTGTCATCAGTCCACAGAACATATTAATTTATGTTGCAATTGTGCTCTGTACACAATTTTAGACAATATCATAGTAGCAGGTTTATAATAACAAAAATTGGAACAAGATGATGATATGTAATTACTGGGCAGATTCCCCTCTCCCACTGTGCTTTTACCTACCAAAAGTCTCTTCAGTTGTTTTGGAAGGCTCAGTTGATGACTTCAGGTTTGTGACATAATGAGAGAGGCATTGATTACTCAATTGGTATTGAGCTCTTTGGGGACATTAAAGTGATATTACAAATATGTTCATTTGCATCTCTGTACACTCACAGAGTTAGACAAGCTCTAAGCATGCATCCTGCATCCTTGGTGATTGAAAGGAATCCCCCGGTGTCTTCTCTCATGAATTGTCAAGGCCTTATTAACATAGTTAGAAAGCAACCAGTGAACAGGAATGCCTACTGACATGTGAGCTTGGCAGGAGGGATTCTTGTCCAGTAGAACCTGCAATGTATTATTACAGACTTGCTCACAGCTATGTTGCAGAAGATAAAACTGGTTGGCAGACAGTCCTTGATTTGGATAAAGCAGGTGATTTAAGAAACTATTTGCAGCATAATGGAAGGAAAGTATTACCAGGGTGAGGAATGTATGCTGTTCGAGCATTCAGCTAATTGGGTAAACCTCCATCTCCTGTAACTGAGCCATGGATCCTCAGTTGTAGAGTCAACTTAGGATAAACTGAAATTCATGCTTTGCTTAGACAGAGGCCAGAAGGAAGTAGTTCGATGGCATGGGGAGTGGTACACTCCCACTGTTAACGGGAGAGGAATCTGTGATTCTCTTAGTACGACGCAGTAAAGTCATTTGGGAAAGAGTTTGGTCATCTTTTATACTCTGCGGCCAACTGACAGGAGAGTCACGTTTTATGGAGTTTTCTGGCAGCTTGCACTACAGAGCAGGGCTTTCCATCTACCTTAATGAACAGTCTCAGAATAAGTGCACGCACCCTGTGCTGTGAGGAAGCTGGGCACACTTGGGGGTCTGGTGGCATGCTGAGAAAGCGTTGACACCGGAGGAAACAGACTCCAAGGACTATATACCTTACTCAATAACCTACAAAAATCCAAAGCGAATTTCTCTATTTTACTGTAGAATAATAATAATAATAATAATAATAATAATAATAATAATAATGGACTAGATGGTGAATTGAGCAAACTACACCAAACTCTGCCTGTTGCCATTCATAGCAACATCTTTAAACTTTATATCACCAAATGTACTTCATACGTTGGGCAGAAGTTTGAATTGAATGTAGGGAGAGCTTTGGCATTTAAACTTGTATATACGACACCCTGTTATATATACTGCTAAACAACGAATACGAGGCACCTTGTTGACCATTCCAGTTTTGCATGCTACTGTGAAAATAAATTTCCATTATTTGTTTATTGCTATGTAGCCTATATTTTACTCAGTTAACATTTCTTGTTAATCACTTCAGTACTTGGTTGAGTTCATCACATAATAGAAAATACGTAACAAAAAAATTGCTGTCCTGCCAATGAGTGTGCTGATTTCCTCACTCATTTGTAGGGAATGCTACTATACAAAGATGGCTACCCACCCCACCTGATTATACCTGCCACCTGCCAGGAACACACTCTTTTGCAAAACTACGTTTTCTTGAAGTTGCTGCTACAATCTGGGGTAAGTGGCTAGTGTCAACTGCTTGAACTCCATCTGAAAGCCTTTTAAGCAGTGGGCATTCACTGCCTCCTTTCATCTGCTGTAAATCTCCAGAGGTCCTCCTACATCCAAGAACTCTTTCTTCCCAGCAGTCTGAACAATTATCACCTCCAGTAACACTATTAATACCATGGCCAAATGCATGGCAGAGGATACTCCTTCATTTACTGGATTCTCAAGTGTTTCGGAAATGGCTATCTTGAAAAGATAATTTCTAGATAAGATATAAATGCCAATGTAGTTATATATCATACAAACTAATTACATACACTCTGACATAAAATCCTGGTATAATAACTAAATGTGAACTTTACTTTCTATAAAAGGATTATATGGAGAACTCCATTGAGACTGTGTTCCTTGACTTTCTAGTTATTTTATGATCTTAGAGAAGTTTCCTAGTATGATTTTTTTCACTGCCTCAAGCATCATGCTATCTCCTGAGTGAAGGAATGCAGCTCTTTGAAGCAGAATCCTTTTACTACTGAATGATACTGTAAACATCAGCTAGATAGAAGAAGACTTTCTATCACCACACAAAGTATCCTATTAAGTCATTGACTTAGGACAGTAAGTATAGACAAGGGAACAGGACACATTATGAATTTTTGAATTTAAACAGACTGTAGTTTAGGATGACTTCCAAGAAAAACCATAATCTTGCTCCATTTCTGCTGCCCCTTATATCTGCCCATGACGGCAGTGGGGATGAGTGCCACATTGCCAGTAGTTGACAAATACTGATGCAGGAAGGCACTCATTTCCACTTGGCACCGTCGTTATTTTCCTATATTTACACATATGATGAGCATTTTAAGAGAGTCTGTTACTTTCCCACCCGTCACTCTGCAGCAAGCCACCTCTTGGGGTTAACAGCTGGTCGTGTAGTTTGTTTCATGCAAAAGGAGCCCTTCCTTCTACACTTTTCTATCTGACTGCTATGGTGAGAGCTCATTTTTCTCATTTTTCTATGGGTTTCCAGATGTCTACTGGTTCTGCCACAAGATTGAAGAGCACATTCAGTGAATAAAATGTTAAATTCTAAGTACTTATTCCTTTGTACTTATATAACTACCACACACATATATAGTTTTGTGTTACATTTCTATCTTGTGGGACTTTTTCATCTCATTATCAATTATCCATGCCTTCTAAATATAGCACATCGGTAGTATGCTTGACTGAATCAAAGCCTATTCAGGGCTCACCATGTTCAGGAATGCATACCGGAAGCTTCCATATCCTCTATTTCACAATGCAGGTAGCTGCATCACTGGGCAATGCAACATTTTCTTTGCTCATCTTTTGGATGATTATCCACACTGCTTGACACAAACAAGAGCTGTAGCAAGTGTGGGCGTGATCAACAAGTGAGGTAGATAGAGTACCTGTGCACAGCTGTTTTCCGCAAGAGCAAAGGCTGCACACTCACAGTACTGCATGAGTTTCTTAGCTGCCTTTGTAAATTCATGCTTTGCATTGGATTACTGTCTGCTAAAGAAACACATTTCTCAGAAATCCCTTTGTTATCTATTTAATTTGTGCGAGAAATAATGCATTATCTGTGTGCTGGTTTACAACTCTATATTTCTTAAAGTTCTGGAGCTGTATGTGGGAATTTGAAGGATCAAAGGGGACATCTTTTCAAAAACTTAGCATTGGGTTAAATCCTGGGTTCGATACTTGGTAGCCTTAAATGTGTAGGCAACATTCTGGGCTTCAATTTTTTTAATTATTTCTTTTTGTTTTATATGTATGTGAGTGCTTGCATTCATGTATAGAAGCACTTGTGTACCTATTGCTCATAGAAGCCAGAAAGGGGAGTCAGATGCCATGGACCTGGAGCTACAGGTAGTTGTGAACCACCATGTGGGTGCTGGGAACTGACCCTGGGTCCTTTGCAAGCATGGCTAGTGCTCTTAACCACTGAGCCAGATCTCTAGAGCCTGCAATTATATTGCATAAAATGAGTATTCTGATAGCACTATCTATTTTAAGTGAGATAATACATTCAAACTTCTTACAGGATAAGCAACTAAATGCGACCCGTGTAATCAGCAACAGACTGGAAGTTTGGTTAAGTAGTACGTAAGTTGTCAATAGATCATTTTACCATTATAATTAATGTCAAGCAATGGCAATTAAATAGATCCTTTATAAAACGTCGTCAAGAAAAGGTAATCATTACGAACACGGGGGTGGGGTTGTGGAGAAGAAAATAATATAAACTGCTTCATATCTTTGTCACTAGGTTGAAGAAATCTCATGTTGTCTTTTTATTTTATCCCACCTGGATGTCCCAACCCCTCTGTCTGTCAGTTAGTCACTCAGAAGCCATGTTGGTTGTCAGATAAACTAACATGATATTGCAATGCTTGTGATCAGTTAACCCTCAGTATACTTAAAAATAGTTCAATAGCACAAGGGACATGATGTTGACAGTTTGAGTATGGTAAGGATATGCCATAACTTGCTGAGTGGCAAAGCTCTAGGGAAGTCAGTTCTATGGGCTAAGTTGTGAGGAATGAAAGAAGTTCCTGGTATGTACAAACACTGTAGACAGCAAGGGTAAGGGCCACAGTATACAAAAGCTTAGTTAAGACAGAAAAAGCATTACATGTTATCCCAGGTATGAAAGGAGAGAAAAAAAGTACTGTGTGCAGATTCAGTGATCTAATGGGGCATTTGAACACAACCCCTGAGAGTAAGTGTCATTAAGAATCTGTTCACAAATAACTTTACTATCCGGCAACCCCTAACATAATCCTTTACATTGACAAACACTTGTATTAGCTATTTTAAAGTCAGTGTGACCAAACACCTAGAAGAATATCTCTAAAGAGGATATGTTCATGGTGTCAATGATGTCAGGCCACCATTGTGGAGGAAATTGGAAGATAGGATGGGACAACATGATGGCCACAGAGAAAGTAGCATGCAGGATGGGACCAGGGTGAGAAAGCGTACACAAGAAAGACACCACTCCAATGGTGTACCTCCTCCAAGGTGGCCCTGCTTCTCTCTTTTCAACACCTCCCAATAAAACTATCACACTCTGAAGCCATCAGGGACTACATCACTCATTGCCAGGACCTTGTGATCTGATGGCCTCTGGGAACACCATCACAGACGCACAGCCAAGGGTGTGCTTCTCTAGCTGCGACACGACTTAATCTAATCAAATTGACGATCACTGCAACCACAGACAGATAAAAAGGGAACAAGATAACTCATTCTTATGATAGCTTTCCTCACACAGAATACACAGCACACAGACACCGCTGCACAGACTTTGAGCTTCTGGTGGATTTCCTGGTGTTTTACCCACTCTTACTCTACTGCTTGGGAGATTATTTCCTCAGAGACTCCCTCAGAAAAGTGACATTTTCACAAGGGAAATGTGCATTGCACACCTGATGGTTTTTAAGTTACATAAGCTGTGTTTCAAACATAGTTGTGACTTTGAATATTCATCAGACAATATGAGCAGATGTGTAAGATCTTGTACCAATGGATGGCACTATGAGAAGGGCACACATAGAGGGCATCTTAAAACAGATTCTAAGATCACTTCTGGAAAACTTGCTGAAACCCCAAGTGGTCACAACAGAATGGTGGAGAACATAACGTTGCAGTATATCACTAACTAATATTATCAGAGATCATGTCTGGGAATGGTCCAAAGTCAGCTGTTTCATTTTGACTTTGGTCTCCAGCTCAGTGTAGAGCCCCACTGGGATATTTTTTAATCACTAAGTCATAGAAAGAACAGAAAAATGAGGGAACATGTGCTTTTCTTAATGACAAGTGATTAGTTTAAAAGGTGAATAAATTCCTTAATTAGGTTCTAAAATGTTGATGGAAAATAGGTGTTGATTGTTTCTGAAGCAATGAGGGGGCTTGCTCCCATTTGCCCATTTGTAAGTGTGTGCTTATGTCTGTCTCTGTGTTCATTTGGGTGTGTACTTGTGTATACGTGTATGTGAGCATGTCTGTGTACAGGTTTGTGGAGGTCAAGATCGGGTATCTTATTCAATTGCTCTCCACCTTACTTTTGAGACAGGGTTTCCCTCTGAACCTGGAGCTGGACAATATGGCTAGACTAGCTAGTGAGCAAGCCCCAGGAACTCTCCATCTCTGCTTTCCCAGTACTGGGATTATAAAGTGCTCAGCTTTTATATAAGTGCTGGGAACCAAACTCAGTTCCTCATGGTTGTAAGGCAAGAACTTTACAGATTTATCCATCTCTTCAGCATCAATTTGTAATTTAAAACATTATATAGGCATATGACGCCCCCAAGTGTGGTGATAATTATCTAAGCACCCTTCCCTCGACATCAATTACTAACTCTGTATTCGTGAGTGGATGAGTAGGAGAGCTGCTATAATCCGAGGACACTTCTTCAGCAACGCTAAGCATCAGTAGCATGAATGATCCTTACAAGGTACCTTGGATTCCACCTCTGTACCTGGGTGTGTGTTAAGCTGCAATACTTTGGCTGAGTAAATTGGAATTTGTCAGAAATGAATAATCATGTAGGCATCAATGAACAGACATTAAACCAAAGAAGTGTTCGGTTCAGGAAGAAGTAAAATGATACACGGGAGGGAATTTGTCATCACAGAACAGACCCAAGCCTGTCCAATTTCCCCGACTTTCATGAGCTTCTATTCAGGGAGCTGGGGAATGGCAGTAACAACATAACCATGGAAGCAATTGAAATCCCACTGCAGGCCTACACTGTGGGGTCTCAGCGGTAAATTACTATGATAAAAGAGATTTCTCAGAGTTTTAGATTTCTACTACCAGAAGACACTTTATAAAATATAAGGCAAAAATAATGAATAGAAATTACTGGATGGCAGCAAAAATGGAGCAGTTTCCTACATTCCTAGAGAGTTCTATCTCCACTCACCACCCCCAGCCTCACTGGCAATTGTCCACAGCTAGACTTGAGAAGGCCCACAGATTTCGTTCTCCTCTCCTGAGACTACCACTTTCTACCTCCTCCCCCTGGCTTCTTCCTGTTCTCCATGTGGCAGCATTCTAGGAGAAACTTACTCCCAAGAAAGAAGCAATAATTAAGATTATTAATATTCTGTTCCAAATCTACTGCCAGGATTTCCAATCATTTTTACTTCAGTTTTCATTGGAAGTCTCTGTTCCCAAGTCATTGCTCTTCCATAGCACACCATCCTCTACTTCCCTGTAGACATTTTTGAATGCCATCTTATTTGTTATCCCTTAATGAGCCTTAGAACCTTCCTTCAGCCATCTTTTAAAACCTTTGTGCACAGTTTGAATCTTGCTGTGGGTGTAGCTTAGGGTGTGGAGGGCCAGCCAGGCATACCAGAGGTCCTAGGTTCAATCCCCTTCCTAAAATGGGGCTGTGGATGCACACACGCTTTGGAAACTGGAGGATCAGTATTCATACTCATCCTGACCTCTGCTGGTCTGAGACCCAACTTGGATAATTAGGATTTGTCTCAAAAGAACAAAACAAAAGTTATATCATATTTTTAATATATTTCCTGAATGTCCCTATTACCTATACTAACTGAAATGATTCTTATTGAAAAGGTATCTCTGCACCCTGGCCACAGGAAAATACTCAATATACTCCTGATTGTGTCTTCCAGGTCCCTTTTATCCTTAAAAAAATGTTATGGGAACAAAGGAATGAATAAATGACCTAACTAGGTAATTAACTAAGTCAACATTTTTGGGAGTATATGTCATAAGTTATGAGACCTACCATGTTTCCTGACTTAATTACCTATTAGCCACTTTCTCATTTGATACAGTCTTTTGCTTGACTCAACTTGAAATTGGACTACTGACCTGAAGTCGGGAGTCGGGTACACTCTCCTCCTGATGTACTATCTATCGTAAGTGGTCGTTACCATCACTTCTTTTCTCCTCCTCCTCCTCCTCCTCCTCCTCCTCCTCCTCCTCCTCCTCCTCCTCCTTCTTGTTTTTTTGAGACAGGGTTTCTCTGTGTAGTTTTGGTGCCTGTCCTGGATCTTGGTCGGTAGATCAGGCTAGCCTTGAACTCAGAGATCTGCTTGGCTCTGTCTCCTGAATGCTGGGATTAGCAGTGTGCACCATCGCCGCCCAGCTCCATCACTTCTTTTCTATGATCAATTTTCACTTTCACATGTGCAAGCTATTCAATATTATTTTCTCTTGTCCAACTCTTCTACTTCCTCCCCATTCCTTCTCACCAAGCTTAGGACTTTGATTTTATTCCATTGAAATTACACAAACAGTAGGAAAAGAAGATCCTTATTGTGCCATCGTGAACGCTAACAATTCCACTACACCTGACACTGTATAGTTGGCTTTCTCTTCCACTATAGTGTATAAATTGTAAGAAATACTGCTTGAAGTCACAGGCAGCCACAGGCCACCTCTTCTTGCCTCAAGGAATTTCTTTATGCAATTACTTCCCTTGTCCTTAATTTGCTCCTCCCTTGTGCACCATTCCTACCAGTTTATAAATAAACATGCTGCAAATGTTTACACACTCACACACACGTGTGTATATATATATATATATATATATATATATATATATATATATCCCTTAAGTACTATGCTCCTTCAGATACTGCCAACCTTCTATGTTCTTTGTTATAGTAGAACTTCAATATACTACCTACATTTCTTACCCACTTTCACCTTAACTCAATCTAATCATTCTTCTCACTCTATTGATACTATTGGAATACTGTCAATTATCACTAAACTGGATTATAGTTTATTAAATTTAAGCTTAGGGAAGAATGGGCATGGTAGCTCACATGTTTAGTCCTAACACTCAGGAGACAGAGGCTATATATATATATATGTATATATATATATATATACACACACACATATATATATATATCTATATATATATATCATACACATGCACGCATGTGCGTACACACATACACACACACACACACACACACACACACACACCCCACTCACCCTGTTAGGAGAGTACTATGTAGATCTTCTCTCTAAATACTTGTGTGCACTTCCCTGAACCCATTCTTTCTTCCAATCTTGGAAACAGTAAGAACACCCTGAGCTCATAAAGAGTGCCATATATTGAGGATGGCAATGTCATCCTCATTCCAGGGCCCCTTAGCTACCATGACACTGTTAGAGAAGGAAGAAAAATAAACATTTACTTCAGTAAACCATGGCGTTTGTGGGATATATATTTCTAAATATATATACAACCTGCCCAATCTATATAGAGTTCCTTGTATGTATATGATTTCAGGACTGACCACTTGGTATTGGATAGCCAATTGGAAGCTCTTCTCTGGGAAGACTAAGTTTTATTACAAAAGCTAAAACTGTTTGTTATTTGGGGAGGTTTGTTTTATATAGTTAACAGAATAAACACTAGAATGTACTATGTCCACCTGAGATAATATTTGAAAGTCATATTTACACTTATTTATAAAAGCCTGAGAAAGTAAAAACAGAGTATCTAAGTGAAATATTTAGGACAGTCGTAATCATAAAGAATGACTTGAAAGGCATCTCCCTGTGAGGATCCCACACCCACACTTGGGTAAGTCTTACTTTCTCACCTCTTTTTCTCCTAACCCCCATGCTTAAGTTTATATTAAAATATCTTTAGTAAAACTCCCAACTTTGCTTTTTTTGTAAAAGAATAAATAAAAGGTAATGATCTGAAGTTTGTAAAAGTGTTTTTGAAAAAAATACCTTAAAGGAAATGTACAAAAACAAGCCTGTTTGTCTCTGGAATTGGGATATGTTCTTCCTCCTTCCTTATGTGCTCAATGCTCTTCGTGTGGCTCCCAGTTTGCCAGGATTGAGCAGTTCCTAGTTCACAGCATCAGTGAGCTATGTGCACAGCATTGCTTGTGTCAACTTTCCATTAGGGGAGAGGGCACCTACTGGGAAATCCAAACCGCATCTAATGGCGCACACATTCATAATCTCAGATCACATCTTCTCAATCACCTACTTATAGTTTATTAACTTTTAAATTTTAAAAAATAAATAAATACATTAAAATCTCCTGAGTTATCTAAGCTTTATGTGGCATAGTCATGAATACATATGATTTTATGTTTCTGTCTACCTAAACAATACATGTCAGTCAGAGAAATAAGAATAACCCCTGGAAGTCTCCTAGGGAAAGGGTGCAGTGCGACATTATACTCAGATCTGCTGAAAATCCATATCAGTGCTCCAGCTGCTGTTCTCAAAGCCCTGGGCGTGAATGGTGGTTAGTTCTCCAAGTCTCTCCAAAACGGCTCTCTGCTCTGTCATTACACCATTGTTTTTCCTTTCAAAAATAAATTTACTGATTATTCTTATCA
This sequence comes from Peromyscus attwateri, assembly GCA_902168425.1. Classification (NCBI taxonomy): domain Eukaryota; kingdom Metazoa; phylum Chordata; class Mammalia; order Rodentia; family Cricetidae; genus Peromyscus; species Peromyscus attwateri. The sequence goes on from CABHPP010119494.1 coordinate 40,459, forward strand.
CACGTATACATGTGCATATGTGCGTGTGAGTGAGTATTTGTGTATGGCATGCAAGGGTGTGAGCACATGCTTGCTGCGGTGTTTATGGGGAGGTCAGAGCAAAACCCGTCCAACCTCTATGACACTGGTTTAGCTGATAGTGGTTACAACATGCTGAGTGGCATCCTGAGGCTGAGTCTTTGTGAGACAGGACTGTAAAATGGAGTAAGCAGAGTTTGTCTGAATGAGTAAAGGTATAGGTCTGAAGACTGCTCAGATAGCTTTCACAGCGTCGGAGATCATTTTATTGTGGTTATAAATACAACCAGTGAATATACGCTTGAGTAATGATTTTAATGTCTCTATTTTCTTAAGTTTATTTTGGACTCCTAAAACAAAAGCCAACATACTTCCTTCAATTCTGAATAAATACATATTTTTGTTAGTATTCTTTTATTTAGACAATTCAATTTCCTATAATAATAAAGTGTGGCTATCATCTAATTTGTGATTCTATTCAATGATGTATTAGAAAAATGCACAACCCATTTATTAAATGGAATAAAAAAGAAACCCATTCGCCAAATTATCCATTTCCCTGTGTTATGTCAGAAATATACTCACCACTTGTGAAAATGTGACCAAATATACCAACAATAAAATGTTTTCTTTTCTTGAGCAGTTAATGCAATGGGAGGGAAAGACGATATATATCATAGTTTAGGTTCAGGCACAAAAATCATATAAGCAAACCAGTTGCTTTTGATAAGGCCTAGAAGCAAGGGCAGATGAAAATAATTCAGGGACAATGACCAGGACCTCTGCTTCGCAATTGTGAAGTCAAACTCTTTGCTATGAACAGCTTGCTGTGATAAGCTCCACCTGTCTAAACGCACGTGATTATCGGGTATAAACAAGTTCTTTTTAATTTCTCAAATGCTAGTTTTAAAACAAAATTCTTCCATCATGCTCATGTCACCGCTAATATGAGTAGCTGGTGTACTCTGGTGGCTTTGGTCCATGCAATGTTCCATCAACCTGTCTTGTTCTTCATTGTTCACAAATCAAGCACAGTAATCTACAGAGAGGAAGTTTATAACTCTGAAAATGGTGTGAATGTAGCAATATAACACATATGCATCAATGGAAAGTATTTTTTTAATACAAAAGAGAAAGAAACCTATGCAATTTCCTTTTAGTGGCGTATTAGAATTCAATAGCTATTTAAAATATAAATGATTGTTTTTAAGGAAATTTCATATCCCCTATAAAGAAAGTTATAATTCTCAGATATTTAACTGAATTTATTAAATTCTGAAAATTCTAACATCTGAAATATGATTAATACAAGAATGAAAGAGAGAGGGGGAGAGGGAGGGAGGAAGGGACAAAGAAAGGAAGGAAGGAAGGGAGGAAAGATGGAAGGAGTCCTAGCACTCATATTGGGCAACCCACAAATGCCCTGCAGCTCTAGGAGATCCAATGCTCTCTTCTGGCCTCTGCAAGCACCCACATGCATGTACACACACACACACACACACACACACACACACACACACACACACACACACACAAAACAGGCAAAAAGTACCAAGAGTGAAAATTTTAAAGTAAAGAATAAATCTGCATTAACATCAGTCATAACTGATCTGAGTAGGTAAAATCACTAATCTATTTTTGGTCTGGATATGTGGTTCTTTGCTGTTTAACAAAAGCTACATTCCTCCAAATGGAAAAAAAAATGAAAATAAGGAGATACAAAAAGATACAGAGATTATTTTTGTCCTAAAGAAAACAAGTTTGTCTCCTAAATACATCAATGGTTATAGTAGGTCCCTGGGCACCAACTCAGACCTGCTAAAACATATTGTAAGTGTTCTGTGTTCTAATAAGCTGTTTAAGAGGTTGGGGTTCCTTCAGAAGTTTGGAAGCAACTGTTCTATATACATGTCCTAGATCTCACATTTCTCTGAATTGCTGTGGATTCAGATATAGACCACATGACCGCTGAATATTACTTAGAAATTGATCCTTTCTCCAAATAAATCACTACACTTTTTACTGAGTCCTTGAGACTTACAGTGGAATAGATCCTGGCCCTATAGTTCTATGCTTTAGTTCACATTAGTGTTGTCACTGACTTTTAGGTCCCTAAGTAAGTTAACAGGTTATTTGTGTTTGAATTTCATCATATGCAGGTGGGAGAAAGTAAGAGCGTCTTGTATGAAAGTCAGGGGAGTTAAATTTGATATTTCATTCATATGCTTATGCCTAGGCCACAGTTGCTAGTTTTATTTGGACACTATTTATATGTAACAAAACTGAAATACATGTAGGTTAAGACCTAAGTTCACATCTCTATTAGCACATTGATTGTATTATAAGTCTTCTTTGGATAAGGAAGATCCTAATATGTGAAGGCCAAGCTTTACACATTTGCTTATATAGAAATTTAACAGTTTTCAATATAAGACATTCAAGAAAAGTAAAATAAAATGACATTATGAAAGAAAAATAACTTATTAGATCAAAATAGAGATATAGAGAAAGAAAATATAAGTGGAAAATACAGATATGAAAAGATGCTCAATATCATGAGTCAATGGAATTTGCCATAATGAGCCACTGTTACTCACAATTTGATTGACAGGAAACGCAAATGCATCAGTAATGTGTGTTGATGGTGCGGCAGACAGAACACAGCACACTCAGCTCTTCATATGGCTCCCTTAGGAAAAATTACTTTACTGGAAAGGTCAGTTGTATCCGTGAAATTCCACTTCCAGTAATCAACTAAAACAGCAATGAACTTGATGATGCTTGTACAAGGAAGACAAATCCACACTCCCTTTGTTTAAATACTTGGGATAAAGTAACATACCATTTAATGGGAGTGTGCTTTTATACATCATAGACATCTATTTACAGCTTATTTTGCCACCAATATATGTAGAAATATCTGCATAATCGAGAATAAAATGGTACCAGTGAAATAGTAAGCTTAATGGCAATGGGAAATGTATTTGTGCTCTATTTTCTTTTTAAACAATAGATCAAAGGGACAATTTATTCATTTGCGTGCTTGAATTTGTTTTATTGTGGACTGCTCTTTTTCCCCTTTATCGTACTGCACACAAGTAAAGGCCAAAAGATACACCATCTCACCTTTCTTTTAACAAATAATTATTTTTATAGTCTAATGCATAGAGGAAAATAACAATAGGCCATGTCCCTCCCAAATTAGGAGCACAAATAACACAAGTGAAATAACCCTTCAACTTGGAAGCATAAAGCTACTCTACAGCAGAAAAACGTTTGCTTGAATTTGAAGGAAAGTAGTGCTTTTTACCAGTAGAGCAGTTCTTAAGAAACATGGACCCTCCTTCAGCACATAGTTCAGAGTTCAATATTAACCTTTCACATGATTTTTTCCTAGCTCTGCAAGATATTAATTACTTGTGGGCCAATCATATTAGTGAAATACTACTTTCCATTATCTGACACTGTTATCCAAACATAAAGTAGTTTTGCTATAAAATTTTAATGCACACGCAGGGATATATTTCATGAGATTTGAGGATAGGATACATACTTCTCTCTGTGGAAAAATTTAAAGTTGTGTCCTCCATTCTGGAAAATCATACTGTTGATCACAGTGCCTCCTAGGCTGGGCGAGTTTTTAGCGGAAGACATTTGTAGTAACACATGGTTATCAGTCTGTTTTTGTTGCTGTCACATCCACAGTGTGTCTGTGACCAGGCATCAACACTTTAATATTTTATTTTATTGTGATATCTGGACACTTAATGCTTAAATAATATAGTTTATCTTAATGTATTTCTTTAATGTTTTGTCTGCAGAAGTATATTGATATGATCCTCTTGAACTGTGTGTAAACAGGCTGAGTTACATACGAATTTTACTTTAGGAGAAGAGGGCATAGCGATGGATTTTCAAATATAAAGGGATTCTTAAGTTGCTTGCTAAAATTATTGTTCATTCTTTGGTATTTTCATGCATAAATACAATGTATTTAGATTATATTCACCCTTCACTCCTCTCTGTCCAACTACTGATGCTGCCCCCCACAACTCCCTCTCAACTTCTCCTCTCCTTCTGCTCTTCTTTTTATTCAACCACTGAGTCCAATTAGTGTTGTCCACACACTCATGAATCTAGGGTACCATCTAATGGCGCATGGGCAGCCTGCACACTGCTGAAGAAAACTGACTCTCCCTCTTGTAGCAATTATCAGCAGCTCCTCAGCTGTGGTTGGCTTCATAAGCCCCTTCACTCTCCGGGTTGGACTGTTGGCTTGAGTCTGGGTTTGGTAGGCTTAAGAATCCCAGAGTTTCCAAACTCCAGAGCTAGACTGGTCACTTAGAAAAACCTAACAGGAAAGGTAAAGGAAGTGGGTGGGGACTGAGTCTCAGTCAGGCTAATTGTTTGCCAGTCTCTGCAGAAGGAAGTAATGAGCAACTGGAAAGAGCAAGCAACTTCGGTCCTCAGTGCAACCTTTTCATCAAATGCACCAAGAACCAGAAACGTATAGCTCATAAATTACTGCAGGCTTGTGGCTGACCCTTGTTCAAACTTCAAAACCAGTGGCAGCTCTGAGGAATAGTTTCAGAACACCACACCACCCCCAATAATTGCAGAAGAGAATCAGGGTAAGTGAATGGGAGAAATCGAGTAGGTACTGGATGAGCAACTGGCTTAGAAGCTGCAAGTCCTTTGGTAATTGATTTGGTGACTAGGCATATTTAATATTTAGTTTTTAAAGCTTATAGCTAAGAGCGAGGTAGGAATGAAGTTTAAGACTAGAAAGAGAGGAACAAATGGGAAAGCAGATTGTAGAAAAGTAGGTCATTACACAAAATATTTTACATAATAGATACAACTGTCATCAATTTCAAAGTGCCCTGTCAGAGATGGGTAGATAGCAAAACATATCTTTGCACCTGTTGCATACTCTAGACTACAATAAAGACCAACTTTTGCATGAAACATTCATTGCTTATAAATGCTCAACATTTGAGGGAAGCTTCTCAGTCATAGGAAATGGCTGAAATTCCATTATCTGAAAATGCCTTGGAAACACAGATTTTTGTAGGTGGGAAGAGCCATGACGTCCCGGGGACCGCTCTCACCAGCATCAATATTGTTATCTGGAAGACTCTCAGACATGAGAGACAAGGTTGGCAAGGAGGACATGGGCAGAAGGAAAGGAACAAACCTATTCTTGCCCCACTGCTAATATTAAAGCAGCATTTGAAACAATAGTATATTTTCCCCACTGTATCTGTGTGGACTTATTTAATGCAATGTAATGCATTAAACTTTATTATATTTGTGTGTGTGTGTGTGTGTGTGTGTGTGTGTGTGTGTGTGTGAGTGTGTGTGATGTGTGTGTGTATGATGTGTGTATATGTGGGCACGCATGCCATGTGTGTGGAGGTCAAAGAACAACTTTGTGGTGTCAGTTCTCTCTTTCCACCTTTAAGAGGGACCTGGGAATAGAACTCAGATCTTCAGGCTTGCATTACAAGTGTCTTTATGATGAGCCATCTGGCCCTGGCTGGCTCTGTATTGATTCTATAATGACGGTAAAGAAAATGCTGAACTCATGTAGCCTCTTTACTTTGTATTTACTTTACTCTTTTCTTTACCTATGATATAAATTGTGCTGTACTTAAGTTTAAAACCTCTCTCCAGATAAAATACAAAACCATATCTTTAAAAGCCCTCATCAGTTAGCTACTTTAATAATGGGTCTATTTTTGAAATCCCTTCTATTCCTACTTTGAGCTTTGGAAACTAAGGTTCAAAAATCATTAAATTCATAGAAGACTAATAACCAAACAAATCCCTATTCTTTAAAATTCACCCTTTCCTTGGGTGAAACTGAATGATATCATGTTAGGAGAAGCAAACAAGACTCAGAAAGATAACTGTCATGTGTTTTCTCTCATATGTAGCATGTAGATCAAAATACATATTTAAATGTATTCATTTAAATTTGTTTACTTAAATACTTAAATATACACACAACATAAAAATAGAAGGGGGATAGTTGGGAAGTGGGAGGTAGAATCAGCAGGCTTTGCAAAAACAGGGTAACAGGAGATGAATATGTCCCGAGAACTGGAGAGCATCACACTGAAAACGGAATTCTCATCTCCCTCTCTTTGTGTTGCTCCTATATCTGATCATTTGATTCAGTTCCCTACCAACATCTTAATTACATTCCCAGCCACATAAGAAGAAAACTCAAAACAGGTTTTATTCTCCCAACCCCTTCTCTGAATCGAAGACATCACCAAATCTTGTCCAAATGGTATATCTGGTTCAGAATCTTTTCGTTCCCCTCAAAAGAGACGCAAAGTCGCTCCAACTCCCCTGCCCCCACATCTCCACTTTCTTTCCATCCTATGAATTGTCATCAAATTTCTCTTCTTAAGTCACAGCCCTGATCCCATGGCTTCTTATTTTGTGTATTTGTATGCATGTGTTTGTATACATGATGTTGTCTCATCACATCCTTAGCCATCAGAGACATGAAAATTACAGTTCTGGGTTTGGGTGGGCGTACAGACCAGCGGGGAGGCAGGCCTGGGAGGTGGTTTCAGCTGTGTGAACCTTGCATATAATTACTGATGTGAACAGGGATGGGTGGAGTTAGGTAAGCGAGGGTAGCAGAGGGTGGAACAAAGTTATAAAAGCCTTCCTATTCCGAGTGGGTATTAACTGCTAACAAACAGCACGACAAACAGAATCAGTCTCAACTCTACTTGCTTCCTATGTCGAAATGCAGCTTTTTAGTCATCCGATCGTCTCTATGAAGTGAACTACCTGAGCCTTCCAGCAGGTGCCAGGCCTGTACTTTGTAATTCTGAACTATGTCCTGGGTACCAAAACTTGCCAAAACTTGCTCGCTTCCCCTCCCTCCTTCCCTCCCTCCCTCCCTCTTTCCCTGTCTCTTTCCTTCCTTCCTTCCTTCCTTCCTTCCTTCCTTCCTTCCTTCCTTCCTTCCTTTCTTTTTTCTTTCCTTCTTTCTTTTTCATCCCATTTCTCTGCTCATCAACTTCCCTAGGCCTAGACTCTCTCCCTTTAATCGGTTCTCAAAGACCAGCTTCATGCTTCCCGTATTTCAAGTTTCCTCTGTCATCCACTTGGTCAATGCATGTAACGTTATTCCATGAGTTCTGCTCTGGAGAGTGTCTATGTCTGAATGCATCTTCCTCTTCCTGCCACACACACACAGAGCACCAGGCCTCCTTTACTGTCCATCATTTAGAGAGGATTTCACCACTATAGGTACCTGGGAAGTCTCAGCAGTTGTTGTCTAAATTAAATTGAATTAAGTGTTTGGGGAAGCATTTTCATTCTTCCCTTTCTATGGGCACTTTTTGGAAAGCTCCCTAGACAAACGACTTTACCTTTGGGCTCAAGATTTTCATGCTTTTCTTCCTCCACGCTGAGGGGGCGCAGTTCTAACAGAAGAGGGAAAATGCCAGTTTGACCACATAAAAGAGCATGTACAAACTATTAATTTCTTTCATTCAGGGAATTGTCAGATTTTAAAAAAAATTATGGATGTGTAAGACTGTGTGTACATGTGTGTTTTTGTGTATATGTTCATGTATGTACATTCGAGTGTGTACATGCATTGGGAGGCCATAGGTTAATGTCAGGATCACTCCACCACTTAGGTTTTGAGACAGGGTCAACTTACTGAACCTACAGCCCACTGATTCGGTAAAACCTAGCTAGCCTGCCTGGAAGCCCCCAAGGTCCACCTGCCTCGGCCTCTCTAGCTCTGAACTTACACAAGCACGCTGACACAGCCACTTTTTACATGGATTCTGGGGCTCCAACTCAGAGCCCTCATGGTTGTCTGGGAAACATTTCACAGACTGAGATATCTCTTTAGCACTTAAAAATGATGCTTCAAGTCACAAATAGTTTAAAATGCTTGTCCAGTAAGCAGAATAATGAATGAATTTAACGTCAGAACACCAAAACTAAAAATAAAAAACCACCAACAAAAATCAACACCTGCCCCAACAAACCCAAAAACAAACAGAAATGAACCTAAGGAAGGTATTAAGCCCCCCCTTTACGGTCTGTCTACAGTCTTCATAATTAGACCTTTTGTATTTACAGAGCATGCGGCTGAAAACCTTAAATATAACCCAAAGGAATGAAGAAATACTACATCTCTAACCTGTATAATGGATGGGGAAATAGTAAATAAAAATAAAAGTAATCAGGCCAGGATGGGTGGAAGACACCCATAGACCTATCTAGTGCCTCGCTGGCCCAGTCCCTGGCCAGCCCTGGGAGAGTTTTTCCTGTACTCCTACTCCAGAGAGCTGGCCCCACCCCTTACCAATGACATGGGTGGAGGAGAGCTG